>CANXYI012184774.1:0-13103 GCA_948208565.1 Hura crepitans | reverse complement strand
ACGGGCATTACAAATCTTCCCATCTTAAGGAATTTTGTCCTCAAAATTACCTAATGTGAACAACTATGGGTATTGAGCCTTCATCTACTCCTCACTCTCCTAGGTGGCCTCTTCGATTCTATGATATTTTCGTAGCACTTCTACTAATGGGATGGACTTGCTTCTCAATTGCTTGACCACTCTAGCCAAAATCTACACCGATTCCTCTTCATAACTTAAGTCTAGTTATAGTTGAATATCCTCTACTGGTATCACATAGGATGGATTAGATCTATACTACCTCAGTATTGAGACATGGAACACATCATGATTTTGTGATAACTCAGGCAGTAAACTTACCCTATAAGCTAATGATCCCACACGTTCTACAATCTCGTATAGGCAAATGAATATAGGATTGAGCTTCCCTTTCTTGCCAAACCTGATTACCTTTTTTCATGGAAATACTTTTAAGAACACTCTTTTGCCTACTTCATAATTGATGCCCCTTTGTTTCAGGTCTGCATAAGATTTCTAGTGATATGTGGTAGCCTTCAGTCTTTCTCTTATAACCTTAACCTTTTCTTCTGCATCTTTGATCAAATATGACCCTATAATTTTACCTTAACCTATTTCACTCTAATAAAGTGGTGTCCTACATGTTCTGCCATACAAGGCTTCATGTAATGCCATACCCAAGCTAGCTTAATAACTATTGTTATACGCAAACTCAACTAAAGACAAGTATTAGTCCTAGCTTCGCTTGAACTCCATGGCACAGCTATGTAACAAGTCTTCCATACTAGTATCACTTATTCATATTGCCTATCTATCTGAGGGTGAAAGGCTATATTGTACGTCAATCGGTTACCAAGCACTTCATGTAATTTCTTCCAAAATTTGGAAGTAAATTGGGGATTTATATTAGCAATGATGGCCATTAGCACTCTGTGCAATCTTATAATCTCATCAATGTACAATTGTGCTAGCTTATCCAATGAATAGTCTATCCTGACTAGAATAAAATGAGCTATCTTGGTCAATCTATCCACTATTACTTATGCAACATTACATTTACTTCAAGTCATTGGTAGTCCAATCACAAAAGCCATAGTCACTTTCTCGTATTTCCATTCTAGTATTGCTATTGGATATAGTAATCTAAAAGGCACTTGATGTTTAACATTAACATATTGGCATGTCAATCACCTAGCCACATCACATTTTATTCCTAGCCACCAATAAGGAGGCTTCAAATCTAAGTACATCTTTATACTTCCTGGATGCATGGAGTAAGGAGCATCATGTGCCTCCTTCAATATCTGAGTTTTTAACTTATATGTGTCAAGAACACACAATCTGCCATGATAGTATAAACATTTGTCATCTTCTAACTCAAACTCTATAGTCTTCCCCTTTTGTACTTTACTTATAATCTATGCCAGATATTCATCCCTCACTTATGCCTCATTTATTAGCTGCTTGAAATATGGCTTGATTTGCAATTCAGGTAAGATGGCATCTTCTCTTGTATATTCCATCCTAACATTTATTGCCTTCATAGTTACCATGAATTTCCTACTCAATACATATATAACCACTTTCACTTTCCCAAGATGGTAACCTATCAGGCAGTTGTAAACCTTTATCAATTCTAACCATCGTTGCACCTTAAATTCAACTCCTTTTATGTGAAGAGATATTTCAGACTCTTGTAGTCTATGTAGATATAACATCTCTCATCATACAGGTAGTGTCTCTAAAATTTCAATATGAAGACAATGGCAGCTAATTCCAAATCATGCGTAGGATAATTCCTCTCATGAGGCTTCATCTTTTTAGAGGCATAAGCAATCATCTTGCCTGCCTGCATCAATACACAACCAAGTCAATTATATGAGGTATCACTATATATAACAAAGTCTTTCCCCTATTTTAGTTGAGTGAGTATAGGGGCTTCTATCAAAATTGTCTTTAATCTATCAAAGTTCTCTTGATATTTTCTATCCCATTCAAATCTTACATCCTTCCTTAACAACATAGTAACATGGTGCTACAATTATGGAAAAACCCTTTACAAATCGTCTATAATATCTAGCTAGTCCTAGGAAGCTTCTTATTTTAGTTACATTCCTAAGAGGTTTCCACTCTAGCACTGCTTCCACTTTATTGGGATCCACCCTAATGCATTTTGTTGAAGCTATGTAACCTAGAAAGCCTACTTCTTTTAGCCAAAACTCATATTTACTCAACATGGCAAACAATTATTTCTCTCTCAAGGCTTGCAGCACAATTCTAAGTTATTGTTCATATTCCTCGCAATCTTAGAGTAGACCAATATATCATCAATAAACACTACAATAAATTGGTCCAATTTGATTTAAAAATCCTATTCATCATGTCCATAAAAGCGCTAGGGAATTAATGAGTCCAAAAGGCCCCACCAGAAACTCATAGTGTTTATATCTAGTTCTGAATGTACTCTTAAGTATATTAGAAGCAATTGATGGTATCCCAACCTCAAGTCAATCTTAGAAAATACACTAGCACTCAATTGGTCAAAAAGATTGTTAATCCTAGGCAACGTATATTTATTCTTTATCATCACCTTATTTAGTTGTCTGTAGTCCATGTATAACCAAAGCGACCACCATCTTTCTTCTTCACAAATAACATAGGTGATCCTTAAGGTGAGGTGCTCAGTCTAATAAACCCTTTATCTAATAATTCTTACAACTAAACCTTTAGTTTAACTCTACAGGTGCCATCTGATATAGAGTGATAGATATAGGAGTTGTACCTGGATACACTTGAATCTTAAAATCTAACTCCCATAGTGGAGGTAATCCTAGTAATTCTTCTTTAAATACATCTAGGAGATTTGAAACCACTAGAATCTAATCCAAACTAGATATGGAGTGACTGGTATCAACTACATGGTCTAGATAAGCTTCACAACCCTTACGGTTGAGCTGTCTTGCCATAACAACTAATACAACATTTGTTAAGGTATTTCTCTCACCCACAACTACCACCTCTCTTCCCTCGATCTTTCTGAGTGTAAAACTCTTTTATTTACAATTAACCATAGGTCGATGTTCTAATGACCAATCCATACCTAGAATGATGACAAACTCATGAAAGGGTAATTCAATAAAGTCCACAGGGAACAACTGATCCTGAATCACCAGAAGACAATGTCTATATATTCTATTCACTATCACACTCTGTCCAATGGGATTACTAACTTGAATATCTAAATCTACAAATTCTGGTTCTAAATCTCTATCTCTCACTTGTGTAGTGCATATATATGAATGAGTTGATTTAAGGTCTATTAAAGATATTACTAGTGCATCAAATAAATAAAATGTATCGAATATCATGTTGGGAACTTTTGCCTCTTCTCGGGATTTGATGGCATATTGCCTTGCTAGGTAATTGGGTTCTCTAGTTACTACTGTGTTGATCATCTATAGTCTACCTCTATCCTTTACCCTATGGTTGTAATACGAATGCTTATTTCGGGGCTGCTTCTCCTACCCTCTGTGGGCACTTTCTCTGATAGTGATCCCTAGCCCTATAGATAAAACACTTTTCTCCTCAAACTAGCTTACATCTCCCCTAGTGCATTTTATGATAGGTCTCATATGTCTGAGATGCACCCCTAGCTACTAATGCTAGAGCACTGAAGGCTTGTTGTGAAGTTTAAGGCCTAAATGTCAAACCGTAACCCAACTTCTCTAACTAGGCCTATCTCTAAGATTGCTGCACTAACTGAGACTAAGATTGAAACTCTCTCTTTCTATTACCAATCCCAAGCATTATACTAGTCTAGCCCATTACAAATGGCCTCTTTTTTTAAAATAGGTCTTTCTTCTCTTGCAATATCTCTTCCATGTCATAGGCAGCCACTACTAACTTTAGAAAATCTCTGATCTTAGAGCTGGCTATCTATATCCCCAATTCCATATTAAGGCCTTTCTAAAACCTTTTACATCTTTCTTTGTATATGGGAATAAACTCTTCTGCATATCTATACAATATGGCAAAGTCTTTCTTGTACTTGGTAATGGATCTCCTACCTTGTTTCAAATCAAGAAACTCATATCTCCTCTAGTCTTTGTAAAATGTAGGGATGTACTTCTTCCTAAACTCTTATATAAACCAATCCTAAGTCACCTCATCTATAGCAGCTTTCCTCCTTTTCATGGTATCCCACTAGTGCTAAGCTTTTTCCTACAATAGTGAAATGGTACATTTTAGACTTTTCTCTATTGTTCAGTCTAACTACTCCAATATCCTCAAGGTCCTTTCTAGCCAATACTTTGCCTTGGCAGTATCATCATCCCTGATGCTAAGAAAATCCATAGCTCCTATTTTCTTGACCCTTTCCAAATATGTCTTTTGTGATGGTGCTGTAAGTGGAGGAAGTGGTATAGGAGCTAGTGGAGGTGGTGGAGCTACTGTAGATGTATGTCTCAAAATCTCAACTATCTGCTGTTACAAGACTAGTGAGGCTTGGGTCTGAGGCTGCACCTACTGTTTTGGCTAGTGTGCAACATCACTGGGCTTTAGAGTGGCTATACTGAACTCATGCCCATGGATGTTAATAGAGGCATGGTTGGCTACCTCTTCTCCTCTATATGGTGGGACCTATTCATTTATCTTGTAACAACAAAAATAAAAACCTATTAACTTCATACAGCATAGCTTTGTTAAAATCACAGAACCTTACACATTATCACTTAAGTATACTAGGCCTGGAAATGCCTAAATCTACTTTGATACCACCAAATGTAACACCCCTGCCTATTCTTGAAGTAACTAGACAAAGAATACTACTTCCCACTGTTACCCCTCCTTAAATTGCTCTTGGGGCTCATTCCTTTAACACTTATGTCATCGGTTAATTTATTTATCTGTACATGTATTTTCTTTAATCTTTCTACATAGTCTTTTAATGCTAACTATTTCTATATGATAAAAACATATTTCCAGTTGATAAAAATATATTTTACACTAATTGTTCAATTTATGGAAATTTGGGTAGCATAATGGCTACCTGGGTGACTAACCCTAGAATATATGCCTGTAAAAACAAACTTCTAAGATCATTCTCAATTTTCCATCATCTCTTAGACCTTTTTGATCCTTTAATTCGCATATCATTATACCATAGCACATAGACATCAACACACAGGGCTTAGGGCCTACAATAGTTAGATAAGCTACATATTCATATCACACTAAGTATCTATTAATACATTAGGCTCATAATGTACATACATCCAGCATTTGCCTAGCTAAGCCCAACCCTAAACATATATATACATTAGTGCCAATAAAAACCATAAGAAGTACATATTGGTACCCATAAATATCTACACTGTAAAAGACACTGAGCCTAGGGAGCTATTTTATCATGGACTTGTGTATTAGAACATCGATACGTTGAGTGTATAACTCAGTGGTAGATTTAATGCAATAAAAGCATGTCATGCAATCATATATGCTTCACATAAATCAAAAATCTATCATGCAGTAGATGAAAATAGTATTATAAAAATAATATTAAATTATCATTCAATCTGTTCAACTATATTACCTATCTTTATCATAGCCTTCATATTAAATAAATTTTCTATTCAGTACCTACAACATTATTCATGACATTCATTTTTATTTTCAGACCCAAACTAGAAAGACAACACTTTAAAACATTGGATTACAAGGGGAATGTAGATTATGCAGTGGCCATATTTTAAACCCTAATAGCTGCACCCACCTAGTGAAGTGGCCCTACCTCAAAACTATTATGGT
Source organism: Hura crepitans (assembly GCA_948208565.1). Taxonomy (NCBI): domain Eukaryota; kingdom Viridiplantae; phylum Streptophyta; class Magnoliopsida; order Malpighiales; family Euphorbiaceae; genus Hura; species Hura crepitans. The sequence continues at coordinate 7,301 of CANXYI012184774.1, read as the reverse complement.
TACACCTATATAGCATAGTGGCCTATCTCAATACCTCATTACCTGTACCTACCCTACATAGTACAGTGGCCCTCATCAATACCATTGTGGCTATACCCATATAGTGCAGTGGTTTATATCGATACCTTGATGGCTACACCTATTTAGTGCAGTGGTCCTATATTGGAACCATCGTGGCTACACCCACATAGTGCAGTGATCAATGACTCAACCTTGGTGATTGCACCTATAATCATAATCATAGCCTCAAAGGCATAATATCTCTTGTAGCTAGTAATCCCTAGTTGACCGATCAACCCATCTAGTAGGTATCTAACTAATGGGTCAACTGTCTATTAATTATTTGTATTTATTTATTTTATTTATTTCTATATTATTAAGACACATTTATCAATCAATTTCATCTGTTCATTTTTACTGGACAATTATAAGTCATTTTCTTCACTAGACAGTTATAGGTCATTTTATGTAAATGTTACTATTCATTTAGTCATTTCTTCTACTAATCAATTGGTCATTTCTCATTCTTCTTATGGCCTCATGCCATCATATATAATGCCATTATGTCTCACATAATGTTGCACTTCTATTACCATACTTCATCATTATTTTACCATAATTCTTTCATGTCAAATAAATCATTTAAGTACTTGAATTCCTTATATCTCATTTTATGCCATATAGTAAATTTTACTTCACATTTAGTATACATTTTTCTTTACCAATTCCTTAGCATACATTATATCATAATACCATACATGACTATAGCCATGCATCATGCCATAACCATACATATATTTTCACATGCCATGTCCCATTAATGTTACACCTATTATTACAATCATAATACATCTTGTATATACATCAAGTGCATATGCACATGCCATGACATACATGTCATGCATATGACAATACATACATCATGCATATACACATAATTTTCACATCCAAACACACATCCATATCATTATTATCGCATCTAATTTGCATTATAACATGCATATTACACCAACTCAAGCACACACATGTATAAACAAAAACATCCATACACATGTTTATCCATGTAAACATACAAACACATGTTGGCATACATCTATTGTATTAAATCCATATACCTAGGGTTGATTTCCATAATTCTTCACCACTTTATGGCCTTGGAACCCTTGGTTCTTCACTAGCTCTTCTCTCACTTATATATGTCACTTAAAACTTAGAAAATTCATATAAAATCCTATAAAACTCCAAATCAAAATCTCTTATTGTGGTTTTTCTTAGAATTATCAAGGCTACTGAAAATATAAATAAAAACTAAGAAAAGAACACTTACACCCAAAAATATTACTATTCACTCCATACTCATATATTTTATTTGAGACCTTATTTTCTTGTTTTCTCACTTGGATGATGTTCTAAGGACCATGAAAGGTAATTTCCATATAAAAGTTATAAGATTTGGTAGAGAGTTGGTGTAAAAAAATGAAGAAAATGGTAGAGGTTGTCTTTTAGTAGGGGGCATCATCTTTAGTGGTGTGGGAGGTTAAAGACAGCTTTTGTTTTACACATGTGGCCTTCCCACATATGTAATGGCATGCACATGGGTAAGTGGCATGGTTAGATCATAACACGTGGTGATCTAATAGCCCAAATAAACCTATTTTCACTTTAAACTTTGGATAATTTTAAAATTCATATGTGCTTTTAAAAATAATTGCTTTTGTTATAAAACTCCTCAATTATACTCACTTGAGGCCGCATAAAAATTTAGGTTCAAGTTCCAAAGGAAATAGGTGTACTATTTACCCACTATAATAATAAATTTTGAAAAAAAAATCAAATGATGTTAAAAATTAAAATTTCTTCACCAATAAACTAAGTGAAATTTTTAATCTTAGGGTGTCCTATTTTTGGGTCCATCTAGGTACACCCCGAGTCATTCCTAGCATAATCCCATTTAAGGTTACTATTCACTTATTTATTGCCTAAAATGAATTATTGGTTCTACTAAATTTTTAAATTACTTCATTTTCACCATTTTTTGGCTTGTTCAAGTTTTACAACTAGTACATAGCTTATTTAGCCTTACAAAGGTATCCTGGCTTCCTCAAAACATTATTTAAACCTCAAAGGTACTATTCATGAAACCTCTATTTATGGGCATTACAAGACAAAGACAAGTCAAAGATGATCAGCCCATTGGCTACTAGAGAACTAGATCAAAGGATCGAGCTCTAGTATAGTAGTATGCCATCAGAGCTCGGGGAGAGGCAAAAGCTCTAGATGTGATAGCCGGTACCTTTTTATTTATTTGATGCATCAATATTGGCTTTAATAGACCTAGGGTAAACTCACTCATATATATGCACTACTCAAGTGAGAGATAGAGGTTTAGAGCTAAAATTAATAGATCTAGACATTTATTTTAATAATCCCATTTAGACAGAGTGTGATATTAAATAAAATATATAGACACTATCCTCTGGTGATCTAAGATTAGCTATTTTTTACATACCTTATAGAACTCCTTTTTAATGAATTTGCTATTACTCTACATATAGACTAGTTGTCAGAACATCGGGCTATGGTCGACTATCAACATAAGAGGCTTACCCATTGGATAGTTGAGGGATATAAGGTGATAGTTTTGGGTGAGAGAAATGCTCTGGTGGATGTCATAACAGCTGTTATAGCAAGTTGACTCATCCATAAAGGATGTAAAGCCTACTTAGCCCATGTAATTGACACCAGCCACTCCACACCAAGCCTTGATCAAATCCTAGTAGTGGCTAAATTTCATGATGTATTCCTAGAAGAGTTATTGGGATTGCCTCCACAACAAGAGCTTGATTTTATGATTGAAGTGTATCCTTGTATAACTTCTATATCTATCACCCTATATTGAATGGCGCCTATAGAGTTGAAAGAACTAAAGGTGCCGTTATAGGAATTATTGGATAAAGGCTTCAGTAGGTCAAGCACCTCACCTTAGGGAGTACCCATGCTATTTATGAAGAAGAAAGATAGGTCACTTTAGTTATTACAAACAATTAAATAAGGTGATAGTAAAAAATAAATATTTATTACCTAGGATTAATGATCTCTTTGATCAGCTTAGGGGTGCTAGTGTCTCCTCCAAGATAGACTTGAGATTGGGGTACCATCAGTTATGGGTTAAAGAGTCTGATATCCCTAAGATTCCCTTTAAAACTAGATACAGGCATTATGAGTTCCTAGTGATGCCTTTTGGACTCACTAATGCCCCAATAGTTTTTTATAGACCTGATGAATAAGATTTTTAAGCCATATTTGGACCAGTTTGTAGTGGTGTTTATTAATGATATACTAGTCTATTCCAAACCTTAAGAAGAGTATGAACAATATCTTAGAATTATGCAGCAGGCTTTGAGAGAGAAATAGTTGTATGCTAAACTCAGTAAATGTGAGTTGTAGTTGAGTGAAATAACATTTCTAAGCTACATTGCCTCAGCAGAAGGTATTAAAATGGATCTAAGTAAGGTTAAAGTAGCGTTAGAGTGGAAACCTCCTAGGAATGTGATAAAGATATGAAGCTTCCTAGGATTGGTGGCTTACTACAAAAGGTTTGTGTATGGTTTCTCTATGATTGTAGCACCCTTGACTAGGTTATTAAGGAAGGATGTGAAATTTGAGTGGGATGAGAAATGCTAAAAGTGCTTTGATAAATTAAAGGTGATGTTAATAGAAGCCCCTATCCTCACTTAACCTGAACAAGGGAAAGACTTTGTTGTTTATAGTGATGCCTCACACAATGGGTTTGGTTATTTCTTAATGAAAGAAGGCAAAGTGATTGCATATACGTCCAGATAATTGAAACCACATGAGAGGAATTATCCTACTCATGATTTAGAATTAGATGCCATTATTTTTGCATTGAAAATATGGAGACATTGCTTATATAGAGAAAAAAGCTATATCTATATTGACCACAAGAGCCTAAAATATCTCTTCACATAAAAGAAGTTAAACTTGAGGCTACGATGATAGCTAGAGTTCTTAAAGGATTAAGATTGCTTGATAGATTACGATCCAGGAAATGTGAATGTAATTGTAGATACATTAAGCCAAAAATTCATAGCAGCTATGAGAGCAATAAATGTTAGAATATAGTATATATAGAAGGATGCTATTTTGGCTAAACTATAAATCAAATAAAATTTTAAACAGTAGATAAATGATGCATATATAAGAGATGAACAACTTGTACATACTGTAAGAAAAGTCCAATAGGGGAAGACTATATAGTTTAAATTGGGAGAAGATGGATGTTTATATTACCAAGGCAAAGTATGAGTTCCTAACATAGATGAGCTGAGAATGCAGATCCTAAAAGAGGCACATGAAGCTTTTTATTCCTAGTATCTAAGAAGTACAAAGATGTACCTAGACTTGAAGCCTCATTACTAGTTGCCAGAGATTAAACATGATATGGCTAAATATATGGCCAAATGTTTGACATGTTAATAGGTAAAAGTTGAACATCAAGTTCCTTTCAGATTGCTACATCTAATAGCAATACCAAAATGGAAATGGGAGAAAGTAATTATGGATTTTGTGATAGGACTACCAATGACCCAAAGTAAGTGCGATGCTGCATGGATAATAGTTGATAGACTAACTAAGACAGCTCATTTTATCACAGTCAGGATGTACTATTCCCCGAATAAGCTAACATGATTGTATATTGATGAAATTGTGAGATTACATAGAGTACCAGTAGTAATTATTTTTGATAGAGATCATCAATTTGCTTCCAGATTTTTAAGGAAATTACATGAAACTCTTAGTACTCAATTGACATATAGTACAGTTTTTCACCCTTAGATAGATAGACAATCAGAATGGGTGATACAAGTATTGAACGACATGTTATGTAGCTGTGCTATATAATTTAATAGAAGCTAGGACCAATGCTTGTCTCTAGCTAAATTTTTTCACAATAATAGCTATCAAGACAGCTTAGGTATGGCACCTTATAAGGCATTGTATGGTAAAAGATGTAAGACTCCTCTCTATTAGAGTGAAATAGGTGAACGTAAGATTATGGGACCAAATTTGATTAGCGATGTAGAAGAGAAAGTTAGGCTCATAAGAGAGAGATTAAAGGCAGCCATAAATTGTCAAAAATCTTATATTGATCTAAAATAGAGGGATAATGAATATGAAGTGGGTAAAAAAGTATTTCTCAAGGTATCATTATGGAAAATAAAATACTCAGGTTTGATAAGAAGGGGAAGCTTAGTCCTAGATTCATTAGTCCCTATGAGATTATAGAATGTGTGGGGCTATTGGCATACAGACTAGCTTTACCACCTAGGTTGTCATAGATTCATGACGTGTTTCATGTCTCAATGTAAAGGCAGTATAGATATGATCTATCCCATGTGATATCAGTAAAATATATTCAAGTACAGCCAAACCTAACTTAGAAAGAGGAATTAATGCAGATTCTAACTAGAGAATTGAAGCAGTTGATGAACAAATCCATTCCATTATTAAAGGTACTATAGAGACATCACAATACAGAAGAGGCCATGTGGGAAAGCAAGAAGTAGATAAAGGCTTAGTACCCACATTTATTTTTATCAAGTAATTTTAAGGATGAAATTCCTTAAGAGGGGAAGAATTGTAACTCCTGTAAATCGAGGTTTCATGAATAATACCCTAAAGGCTTAAATAGGTTTCCTAAGAAGCTGGGATACCTTTATAAGGCCAAAAAGGTTGTGTACTAGTCATAAAACTTTGACGAGCTAGAAAATGAGGAAAATAAAATAATTTAGAATTTTAGCAAAACTAATAATTCATTTTAGGAAGTAAATAAGTGAATAGTAACTTTAAACAAGCTTGTGCTGAGAATGACTTGGGATGTGCCTGAACAGACTTAAAACTGTCATACCCTAAAGGTTAAAAATTTCATTGAGTTCATTGCTGAAGGAATTTTAAATTTCTAATATCATTTGATATTTTTTTTAAATTTCTTATTATAGCAAATGAATAGTACACCTACTTACCATTGGAGTTTGGACCTAAAATTTTATGAGGCTTTAAGTGGGCATAATCAAGGATTTTTGTAGAAAAGGTAATTATTTTTAGAAGTATAGATGAATTTTTAAAGTTATCAGAAGTTTAAGATAAAATTGGGATTGTTTGGGCTATTAAATCACCATGTGTCATGATATAACCATGCCATTAGTTAATATATAAGCCTTCACACATGTGGGAAGGCTACATGTGTGATAAAAAGCCATCTTTAACCTCCTCACACCACCAAAATTGATGCCACCCACCAAGAGAAGTCTTCAACCAATTTTTTTCAATTTCCATCCTTAATTATCCACCAATCTTTGTAAAAATTATATGGAAAAATACCTCTATGATCCTTAGAACATCTTTTAAGTGAAAAAACTAAAAAATAATGTCTCAAATGGAAGATATGAATATGGAGTGAATAGTGACATTTTTAGGTGTAAGTGTTGTTTTCTTAGTTTTTATTTTTGTTTTAAGTAGCCTTGATAAATATAAGAAAAACCATATTTGGAGATTTCAATTAGGAGCTTTATAGGATTTTATGTGAATTTTCTAAGTTTTAGGTTACATTTATAGGTGAGAGAAGGAATAGTGAAGAACCAAGGGTTCCAAGGCAATAAAGTGGTGAAGAAAGGTCTAAATCTACCCTAAGAATGAATTTAATGCCATGATGTGAATACATGTGTGTGTACATAAACATGTTTATGGAAGTGTTAGAATGTGTATATGTGTACATGTTTAGTTGAATTAAGCAGGCCACCAAGTATGAATAATAGTAAGATGATGATATGTATGTCATTTGGATGAGAGAAATATATGTATATGTATGATGAGTATATAGCTCAATGGTATGTCATGTGTGTCATGGTATGTGCAAGCATGTATGGTACATGATGATTAGGTGAAATGATGTAAAATGTGATGGATAATATGTACATGACATGGAATGTGAGGTATGAATATATGATAATGGATATGTAATTAATATGTTGGTTTATGGCATAATATAGAAGTAGTAATGTAAATGAAAAATATACATAATGGGAGAAATGAATTTCATGTGTGGTACGTAAAGGAATATGGAACTTGATGAATATAAGTATTGGTATATAGTGGGATAATTATAGTGATTATAGGAACATCCCATGATGGATGAAATGTGGACAATATGAGAAGTGAGATGGTATGAATTGTGAGGAAAAATGCTGTGTGAAATATGGGGAAATGACTAAATGAATAGT
>CANXYI012184747.1:0-12159 GCA_948208565.1 Hura crepitans | reverse complement strand
AAATGGTTTTCCCACTGGTCTATAGGCTCTGGGCTAGGTTAGATAGGTCTATGTGGACATAGGCTTTTGGCTTGTCCGTATAGACCTCATAGCATTAAGTACATGCGGGCATGTGCCGTGTTAGTCCATATGGACTTAAGTTTTAAGTTACTTGTCTTGTTGCTTGAGCCTATCTCTAGTTATCATCATAGGCCAAAAAGGTGAATAGGTCTATATAGCAGGGCTTTGCCCCCACACCCCTATTGGAATCAATGTCAAGTTTTGGGCTTAGGCTTGTCAACCCAAGCCCTTCGTTTCCGCCACAGATTCCCATTTTTTCACATTTTGAGTCTCAACGTGAGCTTTTTGGGTTAGGTCAAAGTTTAAATACTTAAGAAAGTCCTAAATCTAAAATCAAGGTTTCTATAAAAGTATGTTATCATTTGTGCAATTGCCACTGAAAAATGACTTAAATGAACCTAAAATGGCTATCACAATTAAGCAAAATGACCTATAACTGTCAAATAAAATGTTGTTTTGGGATTATAATTACAATGACTATTTAACATGAATATAATTGAGCCAAAATGATAGGCTAGACTAGATTTAATCTGCTTGTAATTATCCCTGTAGAATTGAGTCAAAAAGTGAGGAAATTTTACTCGATTTTGCCCGGCGGGGTTAAAAATGACCTATAATTATCCAAGTTAAAAATCAACTGTTTAATAAAAATTTTATCTATTTATTTTTCACTTCATAATATTATAAAAAGATGATCAATAAAAAAATGGACTTAAAATAAAGTTAGATGGCCCATTAGTTAATAGCCACTAAATAGATTGACTAGTTAACTTAGGGATTAGCAGTTGTTAGATTGTCTAATTATTAGATTGGGTTAGTGTAGATGATGAGGTTCATTATTGAGCTACTACACTAGTCTATGTGGCAGACACTTCTTATTGCTAGTACTTTTGATTGCATATTGAATTATGCTGATGCAGTGGCAAAGGTCCCCAAAAAGGCCACTCTATTAGTCTACTAGGCAGACTAGGATAGATTATTTGATATGATAAGTGCCTTAGAAGGTCTATAAACTAATCCCTATGCATAATTATTTAGTATTTTAGCCTTGGGAGGTTCTTATGAATTGATCCCTATAGGCTATGTTTTGGCGGTGCAGTGGTCAGGGTCTAAAATGTTGGCTACTGCACATCTTTTAGTTCCCTCTTCTTCCAATGTCTATAAGTGTAATCTACCTAGTTGGGCCTATTTAATAATTTAAATAATGCACTTGGAAAAATGGAATGGTAGAATGAACTATAGAAAGAAACTGAATAAAATAATTATAGTGGCATTTTGATAATTTTGAAGAAATAAGACATACCATTTATATGACATCAATCATTTTGGCATATGGATCACACACTACACCGAGACTATTATTTACAATTGCATGTGTGTATTAATGTATGTTCTAAATTATTTAGATTTGCTTACTGAGTTTTATACACAGCATACCTATGCTATGGTGTGCAGGTAACAAGGATAAGCAAGCCAGCCTTAGTGATCATGCACTATAGCTATATAATTGTTGAAGGGTAAAGGAAGTTGTTTTCTTTTCTTTTTTTTCTAGTAGTTGCACTCATGTAATACCTTGTAGGTTTTGGGTTAGCATGCTTAGAAGCTACTATGTTTGTACATATAACCAATATGTGTTGTATATAAGTTGTTATGGTGTCTATTAAGTTTGTGTGGGAACTTGATAACTTTGGGCTTAAGGCCCTATATGGCTGAATGCTGATATGTGAGTATGTGTTTGAGGTTCGCTGATGATTGATTAGTGGACTAGAAAGGTCCAGAAGGAGATTTATGCGTTATTAGCTTATATAAGTGTTTTAATAGGTGGAAAAAAATGTTGGTATGTCAACCGAGTAGCCATTATACTGCATAATTTTTTGTGACCTATAAAGTGTCTGTATATGCCCTACCAAAGTTTGTCAAACCATGTATGAACATGCTTAAGGATTAGATTGGACATCTAAGCAATATTTGATAGAATTCTAGAACAGTCCATAAGTGTTAAGCAGTTTTCTCCTATTGCAATCCTATAATAGGAGACTTATTGGGAAGTGCCTCGTCTATTAGGTTTCTTTAGAAATTTGGTAGGGGGTGTCACATTTGGTGGTATCAGAGCCTAGGTTTAAAGTTCCTAGGTAAGTTACATGAGTGCCAAAGTCTAGGGTTGGTTATATGTAATGCTACACTACACGGAGGCTAATAAGTTTATGATTTTTGTAGTAATACGAGATGGTTGGTAGACCATTAGAAGAAAGAGCAAAGGAAGTGGCTAGCTATGCTTTGACTACAATATAAGGGGTAAAAAATGCAGCTACTCCTAAGCCTAATGATGTTACATATAGGCTATAACCTTAGGCATAGCCACAGGCAGAGGCATCTCGAGTTTTGTTGTAGCAAATAATAAATCTATTGAGACATACCTCTGCACTTGCTACTCAACCTCCACCGAGTCCACTAGCTTCAGTACCTCCACCATCCCTAGCTCTTATGCAGAAGACACCATTGGATAGAATTAAAAAGATAAGAGCTATGGATTTTTTATGCACAAAAAAGGATGATACAACACAAGCAAAGAACTGGTTGGAGAGGACTTTTAGCATTTTGGAATAGCTAGAATGCTTAAAAGAAGATAATTTAAAGTGTACAACTTCTCTCCTGCAAGAAGAAGCATACCATTAGTGGGATACTATCCGAAGGAGAAAGCCAATGGTAGATCTCACATAGGAGTTTTTCCTAATGGAATTTAGAAATAGATATATCCCTGAGTCCTATAAGGATAAAAGGAGGTAGAAATTACTAGATTTGAAACAAGGTAGGAGGATAATGGCTGAATATGAGAAGGATTTCACCCAGCTGATCAGATACATAGAGGAATTCATATCCAATGAAGAGGAAAAGTGTGAAAGATTTCTGAAGGTGTTGAATATGAAGTTTAGAATGTAGATAGCAAACCTTAGGGTAATAGACTTTACTATATTAGTGGCATCTACCTATGACATGGAGAAAATGGTATAAGAAAAGAGAGATTTCTTTTAAAGGAAGAGAAAATTTATTATGGGGCAATCCAGTACAGCCCCAGGTGATAGTAAAAGGATGAGAGAGGCACCATCTCAGTCTCTATCAGGCATCGAGATAGGCATAGTCTCAGAGATCTAAGCAAGCTTCCATAGTTAGACCTTGATTGCCTCATAGAGTTGTTAGTACTCTTAGTCCTTTAGGTAATAAGAATAGGCCCCTAACTTGTAACACATGTAATAGAAAGCATTAGGGATAGTGTCGATCTGGTAGAAGAGAAGAGTGCTTTACTTTCAGTTCCAAAGACCACTACCAAAAAGAGTATCCTCAAAGATAGCCTAAGGGTGGTTGCACTTGGGTGTCCATAGTGGCACCTCAGAATAGGGGTCAAAGCCAAAGTAGAGGGGATCAACTTAATCCTAGTCAGGGGACTAGATTTGAAGCTTGTGCCTGAGTTAGATAGTATACTATTAGAGCTAGAGAGGAGGCAATAGCACCAGATGTCATAACTAGTACTTTTTACTTATTTAATGTTCCAGTTTTGGCTTTGGTAAACCTAGGATCCACACATTCATATGTATGCACCACATTGGCATATGATAAAGGACTAAAATCTGAGCACGTGAACATAGATATACAAGTCAATAATCTTATAGTGTAGAGTGTGCACATGAATAAAGTGTATAAATAGTGTCCTTTAGTGATTTAGGATTATTTATTTCTTGTGGATTTGATTGAACTGCCTTTTCACGAGTTTGATGTGATTCTAGGAATAGACTAGTTGTCAAAGCATTGAGCTATACTTGACTATAAAGATAAAAAGTTAACCCTCCAGACTATAAAAGGATAGACAATGATAGTTATGGGTGAGAAAAACAATGTGAATAATCTCATCTCGACTGTTACAATAAGGAAACTCATCCGAAAAGGGGTGTAAAGCCTATTTAGCTTATTTTATTGACATTGATACTTTCACTCTAGTAATTGATCAGATTCCTATAGTGTCTAAGTTACCTGATGAGTTGCTAGGTTTGCCTCCACAGTGAGGGCTTGATTTTGAAATTAAGGTGTATCCTAGTACAACTCTTATTTTTATGATTCCTTACTGAATAGCACCTGCTGAGATGAAAGAATTGAAGGTGTAACTATAGGAACTATTAGATAAGGGTTTTATTAGACCCGGTGTTTCACCTTAGGGGCACCTATGTTGTTTGTAGGGAAGAAAGATAGCTCGCTTCGACTGTGTATTGATTACGGATAGCTAAATAAGGTGATAGTGAAAAATAAATATCCTTTACCTAGAATAAATGACCTCTTTGATTAGTTGAGAGGTGTTAGTGTATTTTCCAAGATTGACTTGAGATATGGATATCATCAGTTGAGAGTTAATGAAGCTAATATTCCTAAGATTGTATTTAAAACTAGATACGGGCACTATGAATTCTTGGTGATGCCCTTTGGTCTCATAAATACCCTGACAGCCTTTATAGACTTAATGAATAGAGTATTACAACCTTACCTAGATTAGTTTATGGTAGTTTTTATTGATGATATTTTGGTATAATCTAAGACTAGGGAAGAACATGAACAACATCTCAAGGTTATGTTGTAGACTTTGAGGGAGAGCCAATTATATTGCAAACTGAGTAAGTGTGACTTTTGGCAAACTGAAGTAGCTTTTTTGGGACACATGGTGTCAGCAGAAGGCATCAAAGTAGACCCCAGCAAAGTCAAGGCAATATTAGAGTGGGAACCTCTGAGGAATGTGATAGAGATATAGAGCTTTTTAGGATTAGTTGGGTGTTACAGAAGGTTTGTGAAGGGATTTTCTTTGATTGTAATGCCTTTAACAAGACTTGTTAGGAAGAATTTGAAATTTGAATGGGATAATGTATATCAGGCTAGTTTTGAGAAGCTAAAAAAGATGCTAACAAAAGCTCCTATCTTGATTCAACCTAAACAGGGCAAGGACTTTATAGTGTACAATGATGCCTCTCTTAATGGCTTGGGCTATGTATTGATGTAAGAGAAAAAAGGTAGTAGCCTATACTTCTAGACAGTTAAAGCCATTTGAGAAGAATTACCTTACTCACAATTTAGAGTTAGCTGCTATTATTTTTGCTTTAAAAATTTAGAGGCATTACTTATATGGAGAGAAGTGTTATATCTACATAGATCACAAGAGTCTTAAATACCTTTTTACACAAATATAATTGAACTTAAGATAGAGAAGATGGCTAGAGCTGATTAAGGACTATGACTGCTTAATAAATTACCACCTAGGAAAAGCCAATGTGGTAGCAGATGCTTTGAGTAGGAAATTCATGGTAACTTTAGGATCTATTAATGTTAAATTATAGTATACCAAGGAAAATGTTGTATTGGCTAAATTACAAATTAAACCAGACTTTAGACAGCAGATAAAGGAAGCTTAGGGTATAAATGAGTCACTGATGCAACTAATAAGTAAAGTTCAAGAGGGGAAGGCACTAAGATTTGATTTAAGGGAGAATAGATGTCTGTATTATCAGGGTAGGTTATGTGTACCTAGTACAGATGACCTAAGGTTATAGATACTGAAAGAGGCTTATAAAGCTCCTTACTCTATACACCTTGGTAGTACTAAGATGTATTTAGACTTGAAGCCTCAGTATTGGTGGTCGGATATGAAGAGAGATGTGGTAGAGTATTTTGCTAAGTGTCTGACATGTCAGTAGGTTAAAACTAAGCATCATGTTCCTTCTAGATTGATGCATCCTATATCAATGCCAAAATGGAAATAGGAAAAGTGACAATGGATTTTGTAATGGGATTTCTTATAACCAGAGGCAAATGTAATGCTGTGTGGGTGATAGTTGATAGATTGACCAAGACAAGATAGATTGACCAAGACAACTCACTTTATCCTTGTCAAGATGGACTACTCTCTAAAAAAGTTGGCTAAACTATATATTGATAAGATTGTTAAACTTCATGGTGTACTTATGGCAATCATCTCTAATAAGGATCCCTGATTCACTTTCAGGTTTTGTAAAAGGTTGCATGAAGCCTTAGGCACTAGATTGATCTACAGTATAGCCTTCCACCCTCAGACAAATGGATAGTTAGAGAGTGTGATACGAGTGCTTGAGGATATATTATGTAGCTGTGCCATTGAATTTAAAGGTAGATGGGATCAGTACTTGTCTTTAACTGAGTTTACCTATAGCAATAGCTATCAGACTAGTTTGGGCATGGCTCCATATGAAGTATTGCATGGCAGAAAGTGTAGAACTCCTTTGTGTTTGAGTGAGACTAGGTAAAATAAGATGTCAAGAGTTGATGTAATTAGAGATGCTAAGGAAAAAGTTAAGGTGATCAAAGAGAGATTGAAAGCTATAGCTAATAGGCAGAAATCCTATGTTGATTTGAAACGAAGGGATATTGAGTATGTTGTTTGTGAGAAAGTGTTTTTAAAGGTATCCCTGTGGAAGAAAGTCCTCAAACTTAGGAAAAAAAGTTGAGCCCTAGATTTATTAGCCCATATGAAATCACAGAGAGAGTGGGACCTTTGGCATACAGATTGGTTTGCCATTTGAACTATCACAAATTCATAATGTATTTCACGTATCAATATTAAGGTGGTATAGATCAGATCCCTCCCATATAGTCCTAGTAATAGATGTAGAACTACAACCAGACTTAGACTATGAAGAAGAACCTATACGATACTAGCCAGAGAAGTGAAGTAGTTGAGGAATAAAACCATTCCTTTAGGTAAAGTCCTCTGGAGACATCACAATATAGAATAAGCTACTTAGGAGTTTAAAGAGCAGATGAAGGTTTAGTATCCACACCTCTTCACTTTAAGTAATTTTGAGGACAAAATTTTTTAAAAGGAGAAGAATTATAACGACTATAAATCGAGACTCTGTGAGTAGTACCCTTGAGGCTAAAAAGTGTTCTCAGAGTGTCGAGACATCTTTACAAGGCTTGAGGCAGGGGTACTGGTCATTAAATTTTAAGGGGCCATAAAATGATGAAATTAACTTTATTTAAAGATTTAGTATAAGCAATAAATTATTTTAGGCTATAATCTAATGGGTTGTAGGCTTAGATGTAGTTAGGCCAGGAATAACCCAAGATGTGCCTGGACATACCTAAAAATTCCACACCCTAAAGTTTAAAATTCCTCTGAGTCCATTGGTGAAAGAATTTTTGAATTCTGAGGTCGTTTGTAAATTTTCTAAATTTTGTTGTTTTACACATAAATCAAGGCAATTGGTTAATTGCCCTATTGGTGGAATTTAGCTATAAATTTATTGAGCCCTTAAATGGGACCCATCGAGGATTTTTAAAACAAATGCAAGGATTTTTAGAGGTTTGAGTGATTTTTAAAAATTACCCAAAGTTTCTACCAAAATCGAGTATTTTTTAGTTGTTCGGGTGGTGTGTATGCCCTACCAATGTGACCTGACCCACTATAAAATGGCCAAAGTGACATATGGATGGCCATTTGGCCATTTCCACTTACCCTCCACCTTTCTTCTTCTTTTTTCCCCTTACTACAGTTGATGCCATTCCAACCAAAATTCACCATTTTCATCCCCTTGTTCAAGCTTTTTCTTATGTCCATTACCACTAAAAATTTCTTTAATGTGTTAGAATAGATTTTGTGCAGGTGTTAGAGGCCATAGGAGTAGCAAAAACTCAAGGAAATTCAAGATAGCTTAAAGTGTTCAACAAAGAGGACTAAAAGGGCAACTTCTTATGTGTAAGTATTTTACCCCTTTTTATTTTATTTCCTAGGGTTTTTAATGATTCTAAGAATTCCTATATGATTAGAATTTGATTTCTATGAGTGTGATTTTTGGTGAATATTTGAAGGGCTTGTGGCATGTATAAAAGTCAAGCTTAAAGTGAGGAGTTAGTGACTTTCTTCAAGCTAGAAGAGTGCATTTCAACTCCCTTCATAGTAAGGTAGTAATGTTAATCCATTCAAAGCATCTGCAGTTAAATTACTGTGAATGCAACTTGAAAAACTTGTATGGAATTAGTAGATCAGGTGGTTTAAGTGTGTGATTTGATGAACTGTGTGTTTAACTAGGCTAATTATGTGGAATGAATGTTTAAGTTATGTTTGGATGAAAGGAATGCATGGAAGGTTAAGTTCTCTACTTGGATAAAAGGTGTGTGTGTGGGGTGTGAGGTTTTTATGGTTTGCTAAGGTAGTTATGTCATGATATCTAAGGCATTTGACATGAATAATGATTAAACTTTAGGTGTAAGTAGTGAAACTTGTGAAGTTTTAGTGGGTGACTCTATTTGGCTGAGAGATGTCTTAGCATGAAAGTGAGTGTATGGTTTGTATACATAGTTTATGGAATGGTTCTTAGGTTGCTATTGATGGCATGTGAAGTGTGGGTAAAGAATTTAGTGAGTTAAGGCTTGTGCGTGTGTAGGTAATATGGGCGAGGCATATGTATAGGGTATGCTAGCTGAATTTGCATGGTAAAAGCATAATATGTGTATAGGCATTTTTTTTATGTCTAAGTGTGCATAAATATGTTTGAATGAGATATAAAGCATGTATAACGCAAAATGGAACTTGTGGTCGAGAGCTTTGCAAGGTAAAAAGACATGAAAATGAGGTATGGTCTAATTTGCATTTGTGTGTGCAATGGGGCATGGCATTTGTGGCAATTTGTATATGGCATGATTTAGGTTGATGTGCAGGTTTGGTATTGCATGAAATGTGCGACATATAAGACATTTTTAAAGTATGGAAAAGGATTGAAGAATGAACTTAAAATGGCTTTGAAAATGGATTAATTTTAAAGTGTGGAAATGTACCTTAAAATGATCTAAAATGTGATGTTTTTGTAAGTTGGCATGCAAGCCATTTGTATGGAAAATGGATGTCCTTCTTTGAGGTTGGCTTTAGCCCTATGGAAGTATGTGATCATTAGTGCAATTGGCATTGAAAAAGGACTTAAAATGAACCTAAAATGGCCGCCGCAATTAAGCAAAATGACCTGTAATTGTCTCGTAAAGTGAGATTTTAGGACTTTAATTAAAATAACCTTTTAACGTGAATATAATTGAGCCAAAATAATTAGTTAGACTAGATTTAATATGCTTGTAATTATGCCTCTAGAATTGAGTCAAAAAGTGATATGAAATTTTACTCAATTTTGCCCAACAGGGCTAAAAATGACCTATAACTGTCTAGGTTAAAAATCGATTGTTTGATAAAAATTTTATCTATATGTTTTACACTTTATAATAGTATAAAAAGATGATAAGTAAAGAAATAGACTTAAAATAAAGTCAGATGGCCTATTAGTTAGACACTCACTAGATGGGTCTACCGGTCAACTTAGGGATTAATAGCTACTAGACTATCTAATTATCAGACTGGGCTAATGTAGCAGGTAAGGTTTATCATTGAGCCACTGCACTAGTCTACAAGGTAGACACTCTTTTTTGCTAGCACTTTTAATTGTATATTGAATTATGCCGATGCAGCAGTAAAGGTCCCTAGAGGGGCTACTACACTAGTCTACTGGGTAGACTAGGATAGATTATTCGATATGATCAATGTCTTGGGAGGTCTATAACTGATCCCTATGCACGATTACTTAGTAATTTGCCCTTTGGGAGGTTCTTATGAACTGATCCCTATAGGCTATGTTGGACTGGTGCAGTGGTCACGGTTCAAAATATGGGCTACTACACATCTTTAAATTCCCTCTTGATCTAGTTTCTATAAGTGTAGTTTACCTAGTTAGGCCTATTTAATAATTTAAATAATCCACCTGAAAAAATGGAATGGTTGAATGAACTATGGAAAGAAATTAAATAAAATGATTATAGTGACATTTTGGTAATTTTGAAGAAATGAGACATACCATTTGTATGACATCAATCATTTGGCATGTGGATCACACACTACACCTAGACTATTATTTATAATCGTATGTGTGTATTAATACATATTTTAAATGGTTTAGATTTGCCAACTTAGTTTTATACTCAGTGTACCTATGTTGTAGTGCATAGGTAACAAGGATAAGCAAGCTAGGCTTAATGATCGTGAAGTGTAGCATATAATAGTTGAATGATAAAGGAAGTTGTTTTATTTCTTTTAATAGTGGCACTCATGTAATACCCCATAGGTTTTAGGTTAGCATGCTTAGAAGCTACTATGTTTGTACATATAACCTAGATGTGATGTATATAAGCTGTTATGGTGTTTGTTTGGTTTGTGTGTGAACTTGATAACTATAGGCCTGAGGCCCTGTGTGGTTGAATATTGATATGTGAGTATGTGTTTGAGGTTGGATGATGATTGATTAAGGGACCAGAAGGGTCCAGAAGTAGGTTTGTGAGTTATTGGCTTATAAAAGTGTTTTAACAAGTGGAAAAAAAACTTTGGTATGTCAACCGGATAGTTGTTATGTTGCCTAATTTTCTTTAACCTATAAAGTGTCTGTATATGCCCTATCTAAGTCTGTCCAACCATATACAAACGTGCTTAAGGTTATATTGGACATCTAAGTAATATATGATAGAATTATAGAATTGTCCATAAGTGTTAAGGAGTTTTCTCTTAGAGTAATCCTTAGATGGGTGACTTGTTGGGATGTACCTCATATGTCGAGTTTCTTTAAAAATCTGGTAGGGGTGTCATAGGAATTTCTATATGTGAAGTAGAATAAAAGATATATCACTGAATACAAGAAAGAATTTTCTAGATTGAGTGGATATGCCTATGAGATATTTCCTATAGAACTAGATAGATGTAGGAGATTTGAGAAAGGTAAAGATACAGAGATCAGGTTATAGATACCCATAAACAAGATTGATGACTTTGGTAAGCTAGTTGCAGCAGCTTAAGTAGTGAAAGATATATTGAAGGAACATAAAGAAAATTTGCAATTGATAAGATCATTCACTACTGAATAGACAAGCTCAGCTCCAGAGGTGAGCAAGAGACAAAAAGAGAACCCTACTACATAATCATCTTAGTGACCACCTCAGACATAAAGATTTAGGCAAAGAGGATAGTTTAGATAGCATCAATAGAGATCAACTACTACTACCCCAGTTTTAATAGCTAAGAACACAAATCTTACTTGTCAGATATGTGGCAAGAAACATGGTAGAGTATGTTGAAGGAATAGTCTCAGAGTATGTTATGAATGCAAAGCTATAGGGCATTTTAAAAGGGATTGTTCAAAGAGGACAGGTGAGTCTATTCAGCATCAATCATCATCATTAGCCTTAGCCAAGAGTCAGAGAGACAATAGAGGGGATAGACTTAGTGGTTATTAAAGGCACAGACAAGAGTCTAGTACAAAGACAGAGGCTTGAGCTCCAATGAGGCAGTATTTAATCAGAGCTCGTAAGGATATAGACTCTCTAGATGTCATTACTGGTATATTTTATTTTCTTTGTTTTACTTGTATTGGCATTAATTGATTTGGGTTTTATGCATTCCTATGTATGTATTACTTTAGCATGAGAGAGAGGGTTACAATTAGACCCTTTAGACATAGAAATCATAATTAGTAATCTAATAGGATAGCATGTTACTATTGATAGAATATGCAAGGATTGTCTATTGATTGTCTAAGGATAAACCTTTCCTACCAATCTTATTGAATTAGCTTTCAATGAATTTAATGTTATCTTAGGAATGGATTGGATATCAAGACATTATGCTATGGTGGATTGTAGATAGAAGAGGCTTACTCTTTAAGCAACAGATGGTGATGAGATCATAGTAGTGGGTGAAAGAAAGGACTTTTTGTCTAATGTTATTTCTATAGTAATAGTAAGACATATAATTCAAGAAGGGTGTCAAGCATACCTACGTATATGGTTAATATCGAAAAGGAAGAACCTGGCATTAATCAGATTCCAATAAAAGCTGAGTTCTTTAATGTTTTTCTAAAAGAATTATTAGAATTTCCACCTGAGCGAGAGCTTAAATTTGCTATTGAAGTATATCCAAGCACTACCCTAGTCTTAATAGCCCCTT
This sequence comes from Hura crepitans, assembly GCA_948208565.1. Classification (NCBI taxonomy): domain Eukaryota; kingdom Viridiplantae; phylum Streptophyta; class Magnoliopsida; order Malpighiales; family Euphorbiaceae; genus Hura; species Hura crepitans. The sequence continues at coordinate 62 of CANXYI012184747.1, read as the reverse complement.
ATCGAATGGCTCCTACTAAACTAAAAGAATTAAAGGTGTAATTATAGGAGCTATTAGATAAA
>CANXYI012184685.1:0-12257 GCA_948208565.1 Hura crepitans | reverse complement strand
CGGTATTTCCTTAACATTGAAACATGAAATACAACATAAATCTATTGTAGCTCAGGAGGTAATGCTAATCTATAGGCCATTGATCCCACACTTTTAATGACTTCATATGGGCCACTAAAACTCAAACTTAACTTGCCTTTCTTGCCAAATCAGAGTATCTTTTTACAAAGTGACACCTTAAGGAAAACTTTATCTCCTATTTCATGCTTAATATGCTTTCATTTTAGATCTGCATATGATTTTTATTTATTTGTTACTACTTTCAATCAATCTCTAGTAATCTTGACTTTCTCCTTTGTATCTTTAATAAAATCCAATCCCATAAGTTTACTTTCACCCAATTCATTCTAACATAGTAGGATCCTACATTTTCTCCCATACAGGCCTTGTATGGTGCCATTTACAAATTTGTTTAGTGGTTATTGCTATATGTAAGTTCTATTAAAGATAAATATTAATCCTAGTTGCCTTTAAATTCAATGGCACATCACCTTAGCATGTCTTCTAGCACCTGGATAACCTTCTCTAATTAGCCATCTATTTAAGTGTAGAATATTATGCTAAAGGTATGTCGAGTGCCCAACGGATCATTTTGTTTCTTCCAAAATTTGGATGTGAACCTCGGATCTCAATCTAAAAATGGATGTTGGCACTCCATATATGCTCACAATCTCATTAATGTATAGTTGTTTAAGCTTTTCTAGTGAGTAATCCATTCTTACTAGGATAAAGTGTGTTGTCTTGCTCATGCTATCAATAATAATGCACACATTTACTGCTGGTCATGGGTAGTCTAACTACAAAGTCTATTGTAACCCTCTCCCATTTCCATTTTGGTATTGCTATAGGATGAAGCAATCTAGAAGGAATGTTCAGCTTTCACTTATTGATTGAGACATCTAGTCACATACTCTGCCATATTCTTTTTTATTCTAGGCCATCAGTAATAAATATTATAGTCATGATACATTTTTATCCTCTTAGGATGCATGGAATATGGAGAATTGTGAGTTTCCTGCAAAATCTATCTTTTAATGTCCTCCTTATCAGCATAAAAATTGATCATGATTATACAAACATGCATATGCTTTAATATCATGCTCAATAGGCTTCCTTTCTTTGATCAAACTCATTATATGTTCAAGTTAATTGTTATGCTTTTCATCTTCTTCACTTGTTGAATCAAATTAGGTTTCACATGTAACTCAGCTAACAAGGCTCTATCCTTCAAGTAAAACAACTAGACATTCATTACATTCATGGCACATATGAGTTTCTAACTTAATACATCAACTACAATATTAGCTTTACTAGAATGGTAATCAATTAAGCAATCATAGTCTTTGATCAACTCCATGCATCTCCTTTGCCTTAAGTTCAACTTTATCTAGGTAGGCAATTATTTTAGATTCTTATGATCAATATACTTGTAGCATCTCTCACTATAAAGGAAATTCCTATATATCTTTAACACAAAACAATAGCAACTAACTCTAGATTAGGAGTCAAATAATTTCTTTCATGTGGCTTTAGTTACTTGGATGCATAAGCCATAACTTTGCCATCCTACATCAATATGCACCCAAGTTCATTATGCAAGGCATCACTATAGATGACAAAGTCTTTCCCAAATTATGGCTGTATAAGGATAGGGGCTTCTATCAACATGGCTTTTAATTTGTTAAATCTTTCTTGACACTCATGATCCCATATAAATTTCTCATCCTTCTTCAATAGGTGTGTTATGGGTGCAACAATCATAGAGAACCCTTTGGCAAACTACCTACAATACCTAACTAATACCATAAAGCTTCTAATTTATATCACATTTCTTAAAGACTTCCATTCTAGTTTGGCTTTAATTTTGCTTAGGTCCACCCTGATCCCATCAGTTGAAGTAATGTGTCCTAAGAATGCTACTTTGTTTAGCCAAAACTCAAATTTGCTAAGTTTAGCACAAAGTTACTTTTTCTCTTAAGGTCTATAACACTAGCCTAAGATGTTGTTCATGCTTTTCTCTTGTCTTAGAATACACTAGAATGTTATCAATGAATACCACTTTGAACTAATCCAAGTATAGTTTGAATATCTAATTTATTTTATCCATGAATGTAGATAAGGCATTAATTAGCCAAAATGGCATAACTAGAAGCCCATAGTGTCCATATTTGGTGCAAAAAGCTATCTTCAGCACATCAAATTCCTTTATCTAGAGCTGGTGATACCAAGATCTTAAGCTAATCTTTGGGAAAACACTAGATTCCTTAAGGTAATCAAACAGGTCATCGATCTTAAGTAGTGGGCATTTGTTCTTAATGGTTACCTTATTATGTTGTCTGTAATCTATACATAGTCGTAATGAAACAAACTTCTTCTTTACAAATAAGATTGGTGCTCTCTAGGGCTAAACAATGGGTTGGATAAGCCCTTTATCTAATAGATCTAATAATTGTATCTTCAGTTCTTTTTATTCTTTAAGTGTAATTCTACAAAGGGCTATTGATATTGGTGTTATGCCTAAGTTCACCTCAATGGCAAACTCAATCCCTTATTTTGGTGGTAACCCTGGCAAATCATCTATGAAGACATTTAGAAATTCTACTACCACTGGTATCTAGCTAACATTGGGTCCTGACTTTTTAGTGTTAACTACATGACCCAAATATGCTTGGCAACCCTTCTAGATCAATCTTATAGCTTTCATGACAGAGATAACAGTGGACAAGAAATATATTCTTTTACAAGCTACTGTATTTTCCTCCCTATCAATTTTCTAGATAAGGAGTCTCTTTTATCTATAATCCACCATGGTATGGTGTTGGATAACCAGCTTAAACCCAGTATGATATCAAATTCATTAAAGAGTATCTCAATAAGATTGGTAGGAAAGATATGTCTTCTAATAGCTAGAGGACAATTCTTGTATACTCTATTTAATAATGTATGTTGCCCTCTAAGATTATTGACCATAATCTTTTTATCTAAAGGCTCTGACTATAACCCTTTATCCTGTGCTTATGTGGTGTAGACATAAGAATGTGTTGACCTAGAGTTAACTACTGCCAAAATATGTGAATCAAGAAAGTGGAATGTATTAGCAATAACATCTAAGGAGTCTATCTCCTTTCAAGCTCTAATAGCTTGTTGGCAAGCTAGAGCCCTAGCCTCTATTCTTTAAGCCCCTCTAATTGGGACTTTTAACTCCTTTTAGGTTTGTCTCATTTGTTCTCTCTCTCTGACTCTTAGTTGGTGCTACTGATAAAGCTAGGAGTCCTATGGAGTTCTCAGCATTAGGTTTCAATAAACAACCCTTCTAGTAATGGCCCTTAGAACTATATCTATAGCATGCCCTTAGAATAGATCTCTAACATATACCTCTATGTCTCATCCCGTATATGCCATAAATATGTAGTGCCCTCCTAATTATAGAAACTAGTGCACCGATTGCTAGTCTATACTGTTAAGGCCTAAATTGCCTTGTTAGCTTAGATATCTGAGCCGAGACTAATCTTTGTGATATCTCTATAACTGGGCCTCTTTTCTACTTCTTACCTACTTTTAGGGCTAAACTGGCTTGACATGCTATAAAGTATCTCTTTCTTTGGATGTTCTCTCTTCTTTCTTTTAGTATATCTTCCACTGTGTAGGCTATAGTGACAAATAGAGCAAATTCTCTTCTTTTACACATAGCCACTTGTAGCAAGATGTTAGTGTCAAGGCTATTCTTGAACCTTCTACATCTCTCTTCCTCAGTGTGACACACTTTACCCAGTCTAGATGTCGACTGGTCATCGAGCCTAAGTAAGGAGTGCATGAAAATCGAGATATCCAAACTCTATTACCATTACTTGTTATAAAACATTTTTATAAAAAATGTTACACCTATGAAAATATAAGTTTTTAATAAACTTTTCAAACATCGTTACATATTCAAAAATTGAGAATCCTCGTACCAAAATTTTAGTAGCATAATAGCTATACCAAACATTATCCTAAATTTTTGAACATTAACCTTCACAATAAAAACACACTTCTATATCATCCAGACACATCCATAACTCCATGTGATCCTCTAATCACTCCAACAGCACATAAACACATAATCGGGATATCTCAACCTCAGGAAGAGATATCATAAAACAAAGCACAACTTTAATAGTTTTATAAGATTACAAACTTTAAAATCCAAAAAGGATAACTTAAATATAGCATAGACTCATTTCCCTCATATTTACAACTATGAGTGCTGACCTATACATTATATAATTACATTATTTACATATCATTACCAAAAGAAATGCCCTCTTTTGATAATCTTGAAGTCTTGAGGCTTAGTTCTCAAAATGTCTTCATGCCTACATTTGACAAATAAATAACATGCTAAGCCAATACTTAGTGGTGTAATCTAAACAACTTATGCCAAGCTATTATTAACATGTCATTTATATGTAGTTAATATGCTTGTATAAAAATAGTAAATATCCTTCATGATATTCATACAGTTTATGATGTGTCATATTATGAAAAATAAAACATTCATCATGCTTATGTATATCTGCAACACCAACCTAGAATAAAGTAATTATCACAAGTAATTCAACATTTTTCCCACTTTACATAAAACTACCATTTTTACTATTATATTACACGTTATAAATTAAATTCCACATTTGCCTTATTCTTTTAATCCCATTTTGGATAACCACAAAACCTATGGATAAAGAGATCAAAGACATGTAGTGGCCCACATTTTGGACTTGATGATTACTGCACTAGCATAAAAAAGGTTGTGCAATACCCATCTAGGCTTACACAGCTGCACTAGCAAATAAATGTATAGTGGCCCCCTAAGGGACCTTATGGCGCCTACACTTGCATGGATTCGAAGAACATAATACAAATTTGTAGGTAAGAAATATAGTGAACCCTTTGATACATAATCTAGGTATAAAAGTACCCTAGCAACTACTATGTCCCCTAACTGACTGGTCAACCTATCTATTTTTAAGTTGTTGTATCACATGGGCTAAAATTGATATGTTTTAGTTTCACTAACTTAATTAAGCTTGAATAGCTTTTAACTTCTATATTTTAGCCATCGAGCGAGTAAAACTTGACAATTACTTTGAAAACCTCATTTTAGTGATTATGCACATTTCAACATGCATGTTAGTCACATTCATGCCATTTGCACTTTTAACACCATTTTCATCTCATTTTATGGTTTATCACTTTATACTTGCCATTATCACATTCATTTTATGGCATAAGTTCATCCAAGACACATTATGCCCAAAAGTTCATCAAGTCATATATATAATGGCATAACTTAGTGTTATGTACCTCTTATAAGCTCATTACATGCTTATAACCATTTTGGTTCCAAACTTCATGCATATGTGATTTTAATTATGTCTAGCAACAAAAACAATATGCATGACATGTATGTACACCATTTCCACAATTTATAGTTTCACATGTAAAATATTTTTCAAATGCTTCATTTAGCCATCATCACTATTCAAGTATACATTTTGCAACTCATACTATATACTAGGCCAATTCACATATTCATGCACAAAAATCATATGCATTACTTAATGCACAAGCTTCTATGGCCTAAAGACTATTCGGCCATTAAGCTTTCTATCTATCCTTTTTATTACTTTTGCATCACAACACATTCTAATTAGGTGCATTATTGCTAATATATTCATTCAACCAAAACAACATAACACTCATGAATTATGGATGATATGAAGTGTATACGTAGAATGAATTATGGCATAATTCATTCTACATATACATTGCATATCATCACTTTATATTATTTCCTAACCACATCGAGTTCTCCTTTAATTTCATCACTTAGCATTTTACATGGCCAACTAGCATTCAAGTGGCACACATATGGTTGGCCTTGTGACCCATTTGGCCAACACACATAGAATGGCCTTAAAAAGTATATAAACTTTATACATAATGCAAACCACACTAAACATGCCTAAAATCAAAAATGTTAATGCATGAATAATTTAAGCCATTTTCCTATAATATGCCTATGTTACTTAATAAAGCATATTCTAAGCATTCTTCATTCCATATTTATTCCTATGTCTCCATTCATTCCAATATATGTAAAATATATTGATTAACATCATTTTAGGCTTTATTATGCTTAATTATTACATTAGGCATTTTACACCTCATTTTACCCCTTTTTATGTATATTATGGAATTTCAAGCATTCTATGTACATCTTAGGATTCTTAAATATTTCTCATCATCTAAAACACATATTTAATATTTATGTAAGCCATACATCACACTAAGTCCCATACATTCATCATATATAACATTTATTGCATTTTCCCCCATTTAAGCATATTATGGAATTTAATGCATTTAAGTTTCTAGTGCACAATTTCTTTCAATTACACATATCAAGGATGTTGTAATATCACCCTGAGGCTTGTCTATGCCTTATATTTCCCTTTGTTTTGGGTTTTGTCGAAATTCCCTAACATAAAATTAAAAAAAACCTTGAAAAATTCGTAATAAACCAACCGAACCTCAAAATTGAAATAAAAAATGGTAACGATACCTTTGGGTACCTATAAAACATAGGAAAAATACTAGAAATTAAAAAACTCACCCAAACAAAAAATAATTACTATTCACGAGGGTTGCAAACCAAGAATTTTAAGCATTTTCCTTCACGAATTCCAATTACGAGATGTGTTAGGGGGTGTGGAGGCACTAAAAATATTTTTAATTGGGTAAGATTAAGCTTAAATGGGAGAAGAGAAGAAGAAAAATTAGGGAAAATGGTGGTGAAGCCATCGCCTTTAAAAGGGAGGAAAGAGAGGTAGAAAAGAAAGAAAAGTTTGACTTTGTAAAAAATTTGACCATATATATTTTTTAAAAAATTATTATTTTTAATAGCATTTTCTCCCTTTTCCTCAAAATTTCCTCATTTTATTAACCCAATTAAATGCCTATTTTATTTATAAAAAATCACTTTTATTATGCCTTATAATCCTATAAAAATTAGAGCTCAAAAAATGAGAAAAACCGATTAAAATCACTAGTTTTAATGTTACCCAATTTTTTGTAAATATACTTCCTGATATATAAAAATTCCAATTCCAATCCTAATGGCCTAATTAGAATTTTAAAGTATCAGGTTGTATACATCTCAAAATTTTCTGAGCAACTTTTGAATATTTTACAGTTCAGCTAAAACTAAGTCAGTATTCATGTGACATTGTCATAAAACTTTGCAGTCATTTTTAACCACCTAAAAGACCTCATTTTAACTTCAAATTTCAATTAAAATTATGTTATAATTAGTACTTCCATTCATTAAAGTTAGTGTCCCCAACCTTGGGAAATACTATTCATGTCTCGGGAAGTACAATTCATAACACTGGGATTTTCAGGCTTTACACTCAATGGGTACAATCTATGTTATGTATCTACTAAACCTAGCAAACTCTTTTTCAAAATCTGATACTAGTCTTCCCCTTTTTTTAGGTCAATAAATTGTTGTCTCTTCTTTTCTAGATAATTTTTAGTAATGTACCTCTTCTTAAACTCCTGTTGAAAGAAGTCTCAAGCTAGGTTTGCTAGAGCCTTATACTCTATAACTATCCTCCACCAATGGTACACCTCATCCAAAAATAGTGAGGTGATCTGATTAGTTCTTTCTAGCCAATATTCCATTATGGTAGAATCATCTTTATTTGTCCCTAGAAAATCTATAGCTCCTATCTTCTTAACTCGTTCTAGGTACATCTTTTAGAGAGCTTAAGATTGTTGTGGTGGTTATTGTTGTGTTATGGGTAGAGGTAGGGTAACTACTATAATAACTTGTTTAAACACTTCTACCATCTGATGTATGAATGTTGGTTATACTTGCTTCGACTGAGTAAGAGCAGGTTGGGTTGCATCACTATATACTAGAGTTTTAGAGCTCAATGGCTCATGAACAGTTGTGGGGGCATGGTTTTCTAACTCCACTACACTAGTTGGCAATCTCAGTTCACTCATTTTTAATCTATATCAAAGAATATACATTAGCCTCAAATAGTGTTATGTCATGTGATGTATATATATTAAACCTTATGGCACCCATATATAGCTTAAGAACACCTAAACCTCAATCTGATAAAACTTAATGTTACACCCCTCAACCAGCTCGATAGCCAGATCTGAATAAGAGGTGGCACATTGTGACTCATCTTACCCAAACCATTGCCAGCTCGAATAAGACATAACGCATTAATAGGTTCTACCTAGTTCCATAATATCTTCTTAAATCTCTATTATGTGTATGTGTATCATGAGCATCCTAGGCCAACATGTAAGCAATCTATGTATTATGTACACATGCATATAAAACAAAGTATCTTACTTAAGCAAAAATCCGATAGCATAACGATTGCACAATATCATATCTCAAAATAAAATGTATAAAAAATAAAACTTTTATAAAGGCCCAATCTTATGTCAACATATTAGACACTTCTTGTCCTCATAAGACATCTCAATCAAAATTCTCACAATTAACTTGTCATATCAGTTATAACAATCACACCATTAACACACATATAAGTTCATATGCATGCATATCATAAGCATAAAGTGCTTGTTGTATTAGTCTACTTCTCCACCGTACTTAAGTTGTATATACATGAGAAAAAATTAATTCATTCTAGCTATTTACATATGAGTGCTATCAACTATTATGTACATCAAACTATACATGTCAAAAGTGTACCAAAGCTTGAAGCTAACTCCCTTGCACTACTACTTTGAGGTGGGACTAAAACCACTAATCTACAACCTATGCTTCGAAAGCACAATGTGCTAAGCATAAAGCCTAGTGGTGTATTTAATAAAACATGCTCACACATACACATATTTTCTCATTTTTCATGTAATAACACACAATATGAGTCATGAAATAAGCCATTGCATTATTATGCCGTGTTAGTTATGTAATGCCCAAAAAATCACCATTTTGTGAATAATACTCTCGAGCTTGAAATGGTGTCATTTAGGACAATGAAAGGCCATATGGTAGCCAAAAGGGGTATTGGTCAAATGAACTTTGACCAACCAAAAAATGATGAAAATGAGTGATTTAAATATTTTAGCAGAACTAATAAATCATTTCGAGCTGAGAACTAGTGAATAGTGAACTCAGATGAGGTTGTGCCGGGGTAGCTCTGGGAAGTGCTTGAATGGACCTAAAAATTTCATACCTTGAAGCTCAAAAATTCTAATGAGTCCATTGGTGAAGGAATTTTAATATTTTAAGGTTGATTAATAGTTATTCAAAATTTTTGATTATATACGTGAATAGCAACCTTGGTTCCCGAAGGAATTTTGACTTGAAATTTTATGAGGCACTTAATGCACATAATTGAGAATTTTTGGCATTGGAATCATGATTTTTGGAGGTCCGAAGAAATTAATTTTAATTTTTGAAGTTTAATGGAAAATCGAGTTAAAACGGATAGTTGGATCGACACATTATGTGATCCGAGCCATCCATCCACTTAATATAAAAGGCATAGCACATGTGTGAGTGCCACATATGCTAAGCCAAGCCATCCTCCTCTTCCCACCTCCCATGGCTGATGCCATTTCCATCAAGTTTTTCCTCCCATTTTTGTTCTTTTCTCTCTCCTTACACTATCAAATCCTATAACCTATATATGGTTCTTAACCTCTATAACAAATCCAAGTGACAAAAATGAGAAAAGAAGCCTAAAAATTGAGATATGAGCACTTGATGAATAATGCCACTTTGGTGAGTAAGTTTATTTTTCCCAGGTTTTTCATTTTTATATCATGGTATTACATGTGGTGATGTTGTATGCGAAGAGAGATTTTAGTTTGGTGTTATGTGGAATTTTGCAGGAATTTTTGAATATGAATCCTTAATATGCCATTTTGAGAAATGGTTGAAAATCATGGAGCAAGATGGAATTGATGGTTTCAAAATGGCTACAACATGACTAAGAGGCCACTGTAAGTGAATTTAACTAAAACTTGTATTGTATTTTAGAAAAAAATATGGAAATTAAGGCATGTGTGTGTATGGAAGTTGTATTGGTGTGTGTGTGTGCATAATGATTTAGGAGTATTATGTATACTAGGATGTGAAATTGGGCTAGAAAAGATGATATAGATACATTTTGGATGTGAAAAGTATGTGTGAACATGTGATGTACGGATGGCTAAATGAATGACATGTATGTCATGGCATATGCATGGGTGCATGGCATGAGTTCATGGCATTTATGATAGTAATGTGAGGTATGACATGAAAGTGACATGGAATATGGAGATGTGCATGGTTATGGGTTAAAATGTGATAAAGTATGATGTAAGGATAATGGAATGTGAAATTGGCATGTAAAGATATGGTACAAAATAGGTAGTGCATATAATGTTAGGTGTAAGTTTATGAAAATTTAAAAGATGTGTTACTTGAGAATTTATTTTTGGAATTATGATTAGGTATGGTAGGAAAGAGCTAATATTTAGAGGAATGGAATACCCTAAAGTATAATGGTATGAGGAAAAAAAAGAAAGGAAAATAACCAAATGAATAGTAATATTTATGTAAAAAGGGCTCGTAACTATCTAGTAAAGTAAAAATGACCCATAACTATCTCGTAAAAATAATTAGTTGAAATGAGCTTACAACTGTGGCTTAATGACATGGGAATAATCTAAATAGATGACTAGTAAAGGTTAAAAATAATAAGTTGATTGAATTAGAAAAAAAGCTACAAATAAGGGTTCACCATCAGGAGTACTGAAGTGTTAAATTGTATGGCAAGATAAATATACAATTAATATCTAATTTGTAAATAAATAGAAGGGAATGATTAAACAAGTGAAGTCTTGTGTAATTCATGTATAAAGGTGGAAGTATAAATGACAAGGCATGAAAAATATTTATATGACATAATCATTACAAAAGTGATAATGGTAATATACTAAGGCTAACATCGAGCATGACAATTAATACATCATAACCAAGATTCTCAATGTAAAAAGGGAAAATATAGGATATAAGGGAGATAAGTTGTTATCCTATAATAAGGGAAACATGCATGATGGAATGAGAAGATAACACATTATGAGACAAAAAATAGTAAACTAAAATATGTACACTATATGAAAAAGGAACAGAAACACAATACAAAAATGAGAAAAAAAGAGAAACAAATGATATTAACGAATAGAATGAAATGTGAACCTTAGAAATGGGAGACCAATTAAACTAGAAAAATATTGAGTAAATGTTTAAATTATAAACTAACAGATTAATACTATAAGGATGTTGTTCCTATTGAGGATATCCAAACAATGAGAAGAATAAGGAATGATAGTAAATATGAGATAATATAGATATTAGCCCACTAACTGGAAATACACTGGATAAGTTGACTGGTCAACTAGGGATTAGCAACTGCTAGAGGCTAGGTCTGAATAGATTTTTAGCCTATATATGGCGGGTGCAGCCATTAAGCACTTATTTGAGCTTGCACGCTCTAGGTATTAGGAGGTCTATGGACTGATCCCTACTATCCACTTGATGATTATGGATATTGGAAGGTACCACGGGATTGATCCCTGCTATCCACCAAATACACTAATTATGATGAGATGTATCAAGATATTGGGAGGTCCTATGAGGCTGATCCCTACTATCCCCATTATAGATATTGGGAGGTTCATGGACTGATCCCTACTATCTGTCATTCCAGTATTGGGAGGTTCTGAGGAACTTATCCCTACTATTGGATAGAGGGTGTGTATAGATATCGAGGTCCAAAATACGGGCCACTGTACTAATGATATTGATGTTAATTTGTTCGATTCTCGGACTAGGTAGTTGCAGCTATCGAGGCCTAAAATGAGGGCACTGCACAACATGATTTTCTAATATCTAGTGGTTGTGAGTTTTTCCTAAATTTTGGGGCTATAAATGGAATAACTGAGAAACCTAAATGAAAATATTGGTATCTTAAATAATTAGAACAACCTGTGAGTAAGATCAATAGGAATGAAAGGTAAGCTATAAGAAGGTATTCATTAGACACTGATAATTTTATGATAAACCCTAAAAGATATAAATGACTTATGTAACTAAGACGGATAATAAAAGCATACAAATGAAGGGGTTATAAAAGGGTGAGATCATCATAAGTAAACCTTGAATAAACTATGTA
>CANXYI012184606.1:0-10706 GCA_948208565.1 Hura crepitans | reverse complement strand
ATACATGATTATAATGCAATTTTACCTAATTAACATGCATACACCCAAAATGTCACATTTCCATACAAGGTTACACACACCAAACTTAACATACAAGCTAGACACAATAAGTTTGAGTTATTCCACATACCTAGGGTGTGTTCACACCCCTTTCTCCACCACTTTGGCTTTGCTTGCCTTAATTTCTCTCACTTGAATTGGCCACCCCTAAACATACACTAACTTGGTCTTAGAAAAATTCTCAAAAATCATCTATAACTCCAATTTAAATTCTAAAACTATAGTGATTCTTAGAATTGCCTAAATGACCTATATCAAAAATAAAAAAATGGAATTAATGGGCTTTTACTTACTTTGGATACTATTTACCCTTGTATGGAATTTCCCACAATTGAGCTCTTTTTCTCCACTTTCTTGGTGGAAATTGATGTGTATGGATGATGGAGGTTTTAATTCTAATAATTTTTCATGGAATTTGGTGGAGGATAGGAGAGAGAGCTTGAAAAATGGTGGCTTTCCCTTGTTAATGGCATCAGCTATTGATGGTTTGTGGGGAGGAAGATGACTTGCACATGTGTGAAGTATATACACATGTGTAACCTTTTATTTTAAGTGGGTTGGCTACCTTGGATTGAGCCAAATGGCCACTAAATAATTTATGTGCATTTTAGGCCCATTTTCACTTCAAAAATTCATAAAATATTTCCTAAGTCTCTAAAAATTCTAATTTCAGTTTTAAAAATCCTTGATTAGTGGGACTAGAGTCCACATAAAATTTCAAGTCAAAATTCAACCGTTGATTTTTTAGCACTATTCACGATTAGAATAAAATATTTCGAAAAAATATATGTTGACCTCAAAAAATTATAATTCCTCCATCATACTCAGAAAAATTTTTGAGGTTCAAAGTGTGGTATTTTTGAGACCATCCGGGCACATCTCGGAGCTATCCTACCTAACCTCATTTTATCTCTGTAAATAATAGTTCTTAACTTAAAATAATTTGTTGGTTCTGCTAAATTTTTTTAATTCATTCGTTTTTCCTATTTTCAAGCCCATGAAAGTTTTATGACCAATATGCTAGTCATCGGACTCGAAATGATGACCCGCACTGCGGGGAACATCACTCGGGCCCAAAGAATACCGTTCATAAGATCTTGACTGTCGGGTGTTACATCATACATGAAACCCAAAGGTTATAATCAAGATTTAAAGTCCAAGGCATAGGACTCAAAGTCTAAAACTCGAAACCCAAAGCCTATGACATAGGACTTGAAGTCCAAAATCATGTCTCGACGTCAAAGATTGCTCACAGGCTAAATAAATCCATAACATAAGACTTGAAGTCCAAAATCATGACTTGAAATTATATACAGAACCCTAAGTCCATGACACATGACCCAAAGTCCAAAATTATGACTTAAAGTTCCAAAGATTGCTTCTAGGCTAAATGAGCACTTATAAGTACTCTAGTAGCTGTTATAGCTCCCTAGTTGACTAGTCAACCTATCCAATCTAGATTATCTGCCAACTCACCATGTTTATTTCAGTTTTCTCCTTTTTAAAGTAGATCAAGTAAATTTTACCTTTAATTTGGTTAACGCATGACTTTAGGGAAAAATTAATGTTTTTTTACTATTTATATTAATCTCATTATATTACCCCTTATGCTTGATGAATACATTGATTAACACATCAACACATCCATATTTAAAACACAATAAACATTATCATAAGCATTTTACTCTTTTGATCACTTTGGGCCATTCTTGCCTTATCCACATCAATTTATCATAAGCATTTGATGAATACCTAAAGCACCTATCCATTTCCATATTGGCCATTCAGCCATATCATAAGCTTATTGTGTATTATGATGTTTCATAACTACCATATGCCATCCATAATATCATCATCTTTCATATATCAATTTCCATATTATGCCATTTGGAACTATCATATGCCATTTATATCATTGTATCATCTTTTTCATGTTAATAGTTCATATATATATGTTCATATGGATTGTCATTATATTACATATGGCAATACATGTTCACATGATCATTCTCATGCATATGGTCATGCATTATTCATAGTATACATAATATGCCACATACACATAACTACTTGCCATAAGCCATTTGGCTATAACACCATCCACACACATCATCTTACATTTTCTCATATTACACATTCATTGTACATGTTCATCCTTAATTACATTAATTGCATCTTTTATATTATCCATTTTATGCCTTATATGGAACACATATACATATAATTGCATACAGGCAACTCGTCTAAGCTATAACACATGCATAAATATTGTATTCTATCACATTACACATAGCATCTCAATTTCCTCATACTCATTATCATTCATGTATTCATGCATCTTCCATACTATGTCTAACATCAACGTACACATACATACATATACCAATAAATCATTTGGTGATCAAGCCTTTAAGCATCCATAACCATTATTTAATCATGCTACATACCTCTTCATATCTCTTCTTAACATCATAAATGCATACTTATAAGTTCATTCATGTATACCACATATAAACATATAACATGCACATCATGCATTTTAAAGACACGCACACCTATGCATGCCTCTTTGACTCAACCGGCTATACATGCACCATCAAAGCATTTAATCATTTTAATCTTATAATTAGATTAACATACGTCGAATATATCATACATCATGGTAGTATGCTCTAACAAGCATAATATATCAATTAAATATAAATGCTCACAATTTACATCACACATACATTATGGACATAATGTACTCACTCACTTCCTCATGTATTCCCACCAATTATCATGCTCCATCATACATCTACTATGTGTGTAAACATGTTTTAATCTAATTACATGCATACTTAGCCATATACATAAAATTATACACCATTTACATCATATTGCACATATTTGCATTATTACCATAATATGACTTCTGCATCATTTCCATACATTCAAATCATCTTAAATATATCATCATATATCTTATTTACCATACAACACAATCAAATTCATTAATTTACATGAAGGAGCATTTTACATATAATTTCTCACATTGACATACTAGGTATATTTAAGGCATATATATCAATTAAGCACAATTTAACTTGATTACACATACTATAATGGATACACTTATCTCACTAAGCCCAATTACTCTCCAATAGCCTCCTTAAAATTGAATTGATAAATTTCTTATTAGCATCTTATTACATCTTTGAAAAATGTCAAAGCTTGAAAACAAACTATTTTTCCCTTACATGGTCACTATTCATCCATAATATTAAAAAATTCATAAGAATTCAAACGTGCATCCAAATTAAAATTCAACTCAATATATCTTGTTTTGGAACCTTAACACACCTCAAAAAAATAATAAAATACCAAAAGAACCACTTACATAAAATTCATCACTATTTACCCCTATGCTTGAACAACCAAAATTTTCCAATTCTCAGCCCTTAATCTTGGTAAAAATAGACTTAAAAGCAATGGAGATCATGAAAATCAAGTTTTGTTGAAGAAATTTGGTGATTGGAGAAGAAAAAAAGCTTAGAAATGGCCTCTCATGGCTTCCAACACGAGAGACAAAGAGGAAAAAAGAAGAAGAAGGCTGCTAGAAATGCCTCTCTTGACTAATATAAAAGAAGTTTTTATATCTCTAGATCAAGGGCTAATATCAATGCTTAAAAGAGATCTAAGGGCCCAAATAAAACCATGTTATATAATCCTCTTTTAATGCTACTTTATTTTTGTTCTTCATTTTCTTCAACAAATCAACATCTATTATGATTCCAAATAATCATAAATATTATTTTTTAGAAATCCCAAAAAAAACCAAACTTAAAAACTTTGAAAAACCAATTAAATATGATACTTTTGTCTTTACCTGATTTTATAAAATACTTTTCAATGTTTAAAAATTTCAATATCTATACTATTATATTTCTTAGAATATTTGAGCTTCAGGATATGGCATTTTTGAGTTCATCTGAGTACTTTTAAAATTAATTTATAGTTCAGCTTTAACTGTATTATTATTCACAGTACACTGCTGTACAAATTTAACGTCTGTTTTTAACATTTTTAATGATCTTATTTCCCTTCCAAACTTTATCCATAATTATCTTATAATTAATCTTATCATCCTATAAAATTAGTGCGGTTCCGATCCCTGGAAGTACTATTCACTCTTGGGTGGTACTATTTACATACATGCACGATATCCTTTGATTTCTATTCAAATGTTCTTCTTTCTTCGCCAAACCATAAACATATACTATTCAGCTTATAAACTTTTGATTAGTAAGGTTAGGAACTTTATTCTCATATCTGAAGTTACTATTCAAGAGTCTGGAATTTACTATTCACAATATTGTTCGCTATCGCTCATTAGACCTTCATACGTCCTTATTTTCATATCAAAATTTACCCATAATATACTTGTAACTTAATCCTTTGATCGGTTAGAAAATTCTGATCATATCCTAGAAGTCACTATTTACAACCCCCCGTTGTCACTATTCATAATGCCAGAAATTTTCGAGTGTTTCATATTTTTAGGTTGATTTTTTCATATGTTTTTAGTTTGTAATTTATTGGTGTTAAAAAATTATTTAATATTAGTTTTGTCCATCTAAGTACTACATGTCAAGGATTTAAAGATTAATGTCATCAAAATATAAATTCAAGAATGTAAAGATATAGGGCAGTTTTGATGGAGTTGCCACTTGACTCTCTATATTAGGATCTATTGATTTTTTACCTAAGAAAGGTTTGGAATTAATATCTTATTTATGGTCTTATAATATATACACCTCTTTTACATTCCAATATTTATCAATCTCATATCATGTAAACAAGCAAATAAATTAAATTATTCATGTCACAATAAGCAATAATGTACCAAAATATACATCTATAAAATGAGCTATTAGTTAGTTGTTTGGTGACTTGATAATTATCTATAATTCTATAGAAATTTGTTATAATTACCCAATTCTCATTTCTAAAAGAAATGGCATTTATTTAAAATATATTTTAGAGTGATTTTCGTTAGAAAAATCAAAATCCATTTTATTAAGAAAATATTAATTAATTATCTAGAAAAGTAATTGATGTGGGATTGCATTTTACGTGTAAAATGAGTTTAAATCAATTACCCATAGTATTAAGATTCATGAATTAATACAGTTCTTGCTTTTTAATTAATACTCTCAATTCTAAATCTAAAATTTAATTAATTAAGTGGGAGTAGTGGTTGGTCACTATTATAGTATAAAAAATTATTTTTTCCATATTAATATTTATTTATTATTCATTCATTTTTGCTTTTTTTTTCAAGCATTTTGTAACTAATTATTTAGTTGTAAATTACAATTTTAATTTTTTAGAGACCTGTGCAAATAAAAAGAACTTTATGAATATTTTCTTAATTTTTTTCTATTTTATTAATCATAAATAAATAATTTAAAGTCAAGGATTTTGGAGGAACCTAAAGCCCTGTGATGCTAGATAAATAAAAAATGGGTGGTTTTAAATTAACATGGTGCAAGATAAATAATTTTCTTTTATTTTTAAAAATCTATAAATTCTATTTCTAACAAAACTAAGAAAATTAGCAAAAAAAAAAAAATTATTCTATCTAATAAAATCTAATTCATGAATCTACCATTTTATGCACAGGAATCGATACAACAAATTTATAATTTGGCCCTAAAAACAATTACCAAAATTATTGTTCTTAAATAAAATCAATTCTTTATTTTTAAAAATCTATAAATTGTATCTCTAATTGAACTAAAAATTAGGAAAAATATTATTCTCTCTAATAAAACTAAATTAATGAATCTATCATTTCATGCACACCAATTGATACAACAAATTTATCAGTTAGTCTTAAAAAATAAGCAAATTTATTATTTTTGAATAAAGTCAAAAATCATGAATCTATGGGTTGGTCTTATGGTCTTTTTATTTATTTTAAAAAGAAATAGATTAATGACCCCATTTATCTATGCGATAAATAAAAATATAAAAAGAAACAGAAATCTTAAAGAGAAGGTTCTCAAATACTAGATAAATTAAAAGTGGATAGTTTTAGGATTAATGTGGTGCAAGATAAATAATTTTTTTTATTTTTAAAAATCTATAAATTCTATCTCTAAGAATTAAAAAAAAATAAGAAAAATATTATTCTCTCTAATAAAATCGAATTTACGAATCTAACATTTCATGCACATAATATTTGATAGAACAAATTCATGAACTAAAAAAAATTAACAAAATTATTATTCTCCTTTTCTTATTTTTAAAATTTTTTAAATTCTATCTCTAATAGAACCAAAAAAAAAAAAAGCAAAATATCATTCTCTCTAATAAAATCAAATTAATGAATCTATCATTTCATGCATAGGAATTGATATAATAAATTTATGATTTGGCTTCAAAAAAATTAGTAAAATTATTATTCTCGAATGAAATCAAATTCATGAATCTACAGCCCTTTTGGCCTTTTTTATTTATAGTAAAAAAAAAAAAGAAACAGAAAATTTATACGATAAATAAAAAATATATAAAGAAACAGAAATAACATAATAAAAACTATAACTCTGTAGGTTCCATAGTAACAATTAGAATTTCTTTTGGGATGTCTAAGATAAGAGACAAGATTTTAGGCATAATTCTTGTCGGCTTTTCTGGCTTCTCTTTTTCAAAATTTATTTTACAACTGTAGGTTAGATCCCTTTGCTCTAGCTGCCACGTTATAACTTCAATAAAAAATAATTTATTCCAACAAAGAATTTATTTGTCGGATTTAATTATGCTATTTATCTCATACTTTGATGATCATTGTAAAATCCTTTAAAATTAAATTTAACAATAATGTTTCAGATTATAGAAGTTGTTGAAGAGGGAGAGAAGAAAGCAATATATAAAATTGGGAATGTTATTTTTTTTCAAATCAAAGTTGATTAATGTTCTTCTTTTTCCCTTTTTTATAATTTTTTAAAGGAAAAAATTGATGAAATTCAATTTCAATTTGTTTTGGTAGTTTAGGAAAACAAAATATTAAAAGATTATGAAAACAATTGTTTAAATTTTGCGAATTTGTTAATAAATGAGAATGGTCAATCAAGTGATAGATAAGGTGTTGAATATTTTTTTTTTATATAATCATATTATTTGAAAGTGAGGATAGAAATTAAACCCTGATAAATTAGAAATGATTAAAATTACAAATTAAAAGATTTACATATATCTATTTTTCGATAATTTTAATTAAAATATCAAAGATTAAAAATCTAAAGTTAATAAAGAATTATTGTGAATTTATTAGCTAAATATATGATATTTAAAATTTTTTTATTTCTCTATTTTAAATTCATTTTTTGAAAGATATTAATTATTAAAAATATAAGAAACCATAAAATATGAGCATTTATTTTTTTCTTTGTACATTATAAATTATTAATATAGATTTTTTTTATTTTAAAAAAATTTAGAAAAATGTCAATAACATTGCGTAAAACGCGATTAAACGCCTAATTCTATCATATGGCATTGGGTGAAAAAAAATTATATTTGGAGATTACTTTATAGCAATTAATTTCAAATTTATTGTTGTGGAACTCAAGTAATCTGTGCAATAAATTTATATTACCATAGTGTACATTGGCTGAATCAATAATATTTATGATATATGATTTTTATTTTTAGAAATTAGTAAATACAATTAACTGATTTATATAGATTTTATATTTTTATATTTAAAATTTTTTTTATATACTTATAATATTATGATAAATTAATTTTTAAAATATTATAATACATATTTGTAATAAACAAATATTGAAACAATCTTTTTAGATTAATCTTATTTTTTATGTATACATTATTATTAAATTTACGTCGAATATATCTAATTTATACAGTTATTTATATGCATTTTTTTATTTTTTTATTTGAAAAAATTATATTTAATTTGTAATTTTAATTTTAAAATACTTTTAACTATTTAAAAAGAATATAATAATTTGTATTTTTTATTATATTTATGTATTAAAAATTTTAAAAATTAATAAAAAAAATTATATAATAATTAATTAAAATTAATTAATAAATCGATTAATCACGTCTACTCTCATACTTCGACCGTTAAGAAAATGAGAAACACAGTACATCCCGAGTAACCGTAAGTCAGCCCTTATTGTCAAAGCTGTGAACTCCATGTGCCTGGTAAAATCTCATCTGATCCTCAAAGAATAAAAATGAATTCACCGGCAACTTGACTACCAAGAAAACTAAGTAAAAGACAAAAGATTATGACGTGGGTGGTGACGTTATAACTCCCGTATAAGGGGCCCTAAGACAGTTGCCATCTCAATCTTGCGCGTTGGAGTATGTAAATAATCAAAACAGTTTCAAATCGAATCGAATTAAAATAATTAAAAATTAAAATTAAATATATTTTTTTAAGATTAAATAAAAAAATTAAAATTTAAATATAATAAAATTAAATAATTTAAATTTTTATATATTTTTTATTTTTTATATATAAAAATATTAAAATAATATTATTTTAATTTTAAAACAATAACATTTTTAGTGGTCATATTGATTCTTTTGATTAACATTGCCTATATTTAAAAATTGAAGTTATTTAATTCAAATAAGAGCAATTCATTATAACATGAAGTTCTCTAAAAGCTAATTTTCATGGTTTGTAAAACGTAAATTCAAAACATTGTTTAAGTTAAACAAATGGCACGGATATAAATATTACATGTTTACATAAGCATCCCTAACTCAAAGTCAACAAAGTTCGGCGAAACCATAGGATTGATAGAAGTGCAATTTTCAGAAACAGAAACATTAATTGTAATTTGTAAATTTCCAAAGGCTATACGAGATGAAAATAATATATAAATATAATAATCACTTTGGGCCATCTGGTTCTGGCATCTTATCATGTGAAACTGAAATTTTGCCGAGATTGTTGGAGAGAAAAAAGAAAAGAAACTTGCATTTCAAACCTTCTCTTGAATTTAGAATAATTTCCTATGTTCCAACTGAAAGATTGTCTCTATTCTTAACCAGAAATCAGCAAGTTCGGTACCAAGCTTTTGACATTTCAGAATATGAAATCAAAATAAACAGAGTTTTGACACGTATGGCCCCAAATTATTCATTATAAAAGAGCACTGGTCCTTCTAATTCTGGACCATCAAAAACCTGAAAGATGTCTAACACATTCTACCTGTTCGTGTTGCTTGTGAGTGTGGTGGCTCTCGTCACTCCATCATTGGCTCGTTTCTACGAGCCATCTCGCCATCACCATGACCACATTTTACCTGTTATAAGTCCCGAGCTAGCCCCTGAGCCCGAGCCACCAACTCACCACCACAAGCGACACCATGAACACGAACATCACGAAAAAGAACACAACCCATTAACCCCATCTGAACCTCCTCAAGAAGGATTTTTCCCACCAACTCATAAGCCATCACCACATCATCATGGTCACTTTCCAGCACATCCTCCGATGAAAAGTGGTGAAGGTCCTCACACGCCACCATCGCCCTCACCAATTTATGGCTATTGAGCGTTATGGATGTTATGAGATGAGTTAGTTACTAGAAATAAGAGTGCTTGTAGTTGCTAATGGCAATGCTTTATCTTTACAGAGCTTTGCATAGCAGCTGCTATCAGCCGATACTTATTCTGTTGGAGTACTCATTTACATATTTCTGAATCATATAATATTATCTTCTTTTGTGAGTTTGTGTCTCTGTTCTTTTTCTAAAACCATGAGGGATACAAAACAATTATGTAAAAGTAATATGCTTAACATAACGACATGAAAAAGAAGGGTGACAAATTCCATTAAGAGTAGAAATTAACTGATCGCATCAAACAGAGATGTAAGTAGAACATCAATTTTTTTAATGGCATTGGCTTTAAATAAAAATCAACTGTAAAATCATTCATATAAATTCGCTAGAAGACTGCAGCTCTCAGACCAACAGCCCGAGAGCTACGGAAAGTTTCACAGGAAAAAGGTCCCGGATAGACTGGTCCAGCCAAAACTATGCATAGTAAATTAGTAATTATCTGGTCCAGCCAAAAAAAAAAATACGGGAATCCCCACCAAACTACCCAAGAAATAGCAAACCGCAAGGCAACTCGCTAGCTTTCGTTTCTTTACCAAATCATCAAACATTCTTTCCTGCTGAAGTTCAGAAACTTTCCTTCCATCCTCGTCACTCAATTCTCCGATTAATTATTGTTGTAAATTTATATGATATATTTCAAAAAAACTCACAATCCCATATCATTTAACTAAAACCTTAACTTATATATTTATATAGAATCTCATGACAATTGGTTAGTAAAGAGCAAGTAAAAAAATTGGGCTCGCGCGCACGAACATTGGGCCAAAAATTCAGTTTCAGTGCAAATCAGTCGATTTCTTTCCTGCGTGCGAAATATACACGGGCCCAATTCTAGTCGGTTTTTAAACCCGAGATTAATTTTAATGATTTTCCTCTACCACCATCTCGATGTTCTGCTTCACCATATCTTCCTCCATCTTCTCCACTACTAGCCGTTATACAACGGCTATCTTATTTTTTTCTACCGGTGGTAGCTAGCTGACCTATAAATAG
>CANXYI012184475.1:0-12980 GCA_948208565.1 Hura crepitans | reverse complement strand
GGGGGAGTCACATGGGGTGGTATCATAGCTTAGATTATATGTTCCTAGGTTTCTTACATAAGTGCTAAAGTCTAGGGTTATTTTTTTTCTATCTTACTATATTGCTAAAAGGCTATTAGGTCCTATTTCTTTTTATAGTTTATTAAGATGAGTGATCACATTTCGAATGATCTGGCAGAGGAAGTGGCTAGTTATGCCTCTACAATATTTTAAAGGGCAGGTGGTAGTGTAGCCATAGCAAAACCTAGTGATGCTACATAGCAGTAAAAACCACAATTTTAGCCATAAACTCGATAGTCCTTGGCACTGTTATAGTAGATAGTGGATCTGTATAAACATACTTTAGCTGTTGCTGTTCCACGTCCTCTATAAACTCTAACACCCCTACCACCACCAGCTCCTTTACAAAAGACACCTTTTGAGAGGATTAAAAAGATAAGAGGTGTGGATTTTCTAGGTACAAAGGAGGATGATATAGTTTGAGCAAAGCACTAGTTAGATAGAACCTTTAAAATTCTAGAATAATTAAAATATACAACTTTTCTCCTACAAGAAGAAGCATTTCATTGGTGGGATAACATTAAAAAAAGTAAGGCAACAATAGATCTCACTTGGGAGTTCTCCTTAACAAAGTTCAAGAAGAGATATATTTTACATTCATACAAGGATAAGAAAAGGCAGGAATTTTTGGATTTGAGATAGGGTAGGAGAATAGTGTTAGAGTATGAAAAGGATTTCACCAAATTGATAAGATACACTGAGGAGTTCAGTCTTAATGAAGAGGAAAAATGTAAGAGATTTTTGAAAGGTTTGAATATAGAATAGAAGATGCAGATAGCTAACTTGGGGGTTATAGATTTTGTAGTATTAGTAGCATCTACATATGATATGTAAGAGATGGTACAATAGAAAAGGGATTTCTTTCAAAGGAAGAGACAGTTCACCTTTGGCTAGTCTAGTACAGCCCTAAGTGGTAGTAAGAGAAAAAGAGAAGCATAGTCTCAATCTCAATCAGTGTACTAGGCACAGAGGTAGACTCAATCTCAGAGGTCTAGGCAGGCTTTTATAGTTAGACCTTAACCATATCTATGAGCCATTAGTGCTCTATGGCCAACAACTAATAAGAATGGACCTCGACTTACAATACTTGCAACAAGAGTCACTAGGGGTAATGTTGATTGTGTAGAAAGTGAGAGTGCTTTACTTGTGGTGCTGAAGATCATTACCAGAGAGAGTGCCCTCAGAGACAAATAGACTGTGCCGCTACACAAGCATCTATAGTAGCATCTTAAAGGAGAGGATAGAGATAGGGCAGAGAGAATTAGCCCAGTGTTATGTAGGGGATAGGATCAGAAGCTCGTGCATTAGCGAGGCAATATACTATCAAGGATCATGAAGAAGTAGTAGCCTCAAATGTTATTACTAGTATGTTTCACTTATTTAATGCTCTAGTTTTGGCATTGATAGAACTAGGATTTACACATTCTTATGTATGCACTACATAAGCACATAATAGAGGACTAAAACCTACACATGTAAACATAGACATTAAACTCAGTAATAGTATAGGGCAGAGTGTGAGTGTGAACTAAGTGTATAGGCAATGTCCCTTAGTTATTCAGGAATGTCTATTTCCTATGGATTTGATTGAATTACCCATCCATGAATTTGATGTGATTTTGGGAATGGATTGGTTGTCTCAACATCGATCTGTAGTCGATTATAAACATAAGAAACTGACCCTCCAAACATTAGAGGGATAGGTAGTGGCAATTGTGGGTGAGAGAAACCTTCTAGATAATCTCATTTCAACTTTTACAACAAGAAAACTCATTCATAAATGGTGTAAGGCCTACCTAGCACATGTCATTGACACTAATACCTTCACTCTAATTCATGATTAGATACTAATAGTTTCTGAATTCCCTAATGTGTTTCTTGATGAGTTTCCAAGTTACCTCTACAAAGAGAGCTTGATTTTGAGATTGAGGTCTATCTTAGTATAACTCCTATGTCTATTACCCCCTATAAAATGGCACCTGCTAAGCTAAAAGAACTAAAAGAGCAATCACAAAATTTATTAGATAAGGGGTTTATTAAACCTAGTATTTCACCTTGAGGAGCCCCTATTTGTTTGTGGAAAAGAAAGATTGGAATAAAGTGACAGTGAAGAATAAATATCCCCTACCTAGAATAGACGACCTATTTCACCAGTTGAGAGATATGGGTGCATTTTCTAAGATTGATTTGAGATTTGGGTACCATCAGTTGAGAATTAAGGAAGCTAATATTCCTAAAATTGCTTTTAATACTCACTACTAGCATTATAAGTTCTTAGTGATGCCATTTGGGCTTGCTAATGCTGAGTAACTTTTATGGATCTAATAAACATAGTGTTTCAACCTTACCTAGATCAGTTTGTTGTTATATTTATTGACGATATCCTAGTGTATTTTAGGACTAGAGAAGAACATGAAATGCATCTAAAAGTTGTGTTAACTATATGCCAAGTTAAGTAAATGTGAATTCTAGCTGAATGAATTATCTTTTTTAGGACATGTAGTATCAATAGAGGGTATTAAAGTAGATCCCAGTAAGGTCAGAGTAGTATTAAAATGCAAACCTCCAAGGAATGTGATAAAGATACAGAGTTTTTTAGGTTTAGCTGGGTACAACAGAATATTTGTGAAAGGATTTTCTATGATTGTAGCACATATGACTAGATTGATTAGCAAGAATGTGAAAATTGAGTAGGATGCAAGATGCCACAAAAGTTTTGACAAGTTGAAGAAGATGTTGACAAAAGCTCCTAACCCGATTCAACCTAAATAGGGTATGGACTTTGTTGTGTATTGTGATGCCTAACTTAATTGATTAGGTTATGTTTTAATGTAAGAAGGAATGGTGGTAGCCTATGCTTTAAGATAGTTAAAACCATATGTGAAGAACTAGCCTACTCGTGACTTGGAGCTAGCTACCATTGTGTTTACTTTGAAAATTTGAAGGCACTATTTGTATGGTGAGAAATGTTATATCTATATAGACCATAAAAGTATAAAATACCTGATAACTTAGGAGGAATTGAATTTGAGATAGAGAAAGTTGTTATAGCATATTAAAGATTTCAATTGCTTGATAGATTACCACCCAAGGAAGGCTAATATAATGGTAGATATGTTGAGCAAGAAATTCATGGTAACTTTGAAAGCTATGAATGCAAGGCTATAGTACACCAAAAGAAAATGCTATTTTTGTTAAGCTACAGATTAAACCAAATTTCAAGTAGTAGATCAAGGAGGAATAAGGTAAAGATGAACAATTGGTACAACTAATGGGTAAAGTTAAAGAGGGAAGGCAATAGGATTTGAAATAAGTGAAGATAGATGTTTGTATTAACAAGACAGGCTATGTATACCTAGTACAGATGACCTGAGGTTACAAATAATGAAGGAGGCACATGAAGCTCCTTATTCCATGCACCCTAGTAGTATAAAGATATACTTAGCTTTGATGTTAGTGATCAGATATGAAAAGAGATATAGCAAATTGTATGCCTAGTTGTCTAACATGTCCATAGGTAAAAGCTGAACATCAAGTTCTTTCTAGATTGTAGCATCCAATAGCAATACTAGAAATGGAATTGGGAGAAGGTTACAATGGATTTTTTAATAGGACTGCCTATGACTAGGAATAATTGTGATGCCATGTTGGTGATTATTGATAGACTAACTAAAACAACTCACTTTATTCTTGTCAGAATGGATTACTCACTAGAAAGACTAGCTAAATTGTACATAGATGAGAGGTCAAACTCCATTGTGTACCAGTGGCCATTATTTCATATAAGGATCCTCGATTCACTTTTAGGTTTTAGATGAATCAGCATCAGGCATTAAGCACTAGACTAATTTATAGTAATACCTTTCACTTTCAGATAGATGGACAGTCAGAAAGGGTGATACAAGTGTTAAAAGATATGTTGCATAATTATGCCATTAAACTTAAAGGCAGTTGGGACTAGTTTTTTTCCTTATTGAATTTGCTTAAAATAACAATTATCAAGCAAGTTTAGGCATGGCACTTTATGTAACACTATATGGCAAAAAAATGTAGAACCCTTTTGAGCTCGAATGAAGTTAAGGAAAATAAGATTTCAAGAGTTGACATGATTCAAGATGCGAAAGAAAAAGTTGAGGTTATCAGGGAAGATTAAAAGCTGTGGCTGTTATACCCCTAATTAGATTCTTGAAGAAACGTAATAAGCAATGCACTTCTCACCAGCTCACCTATCCTAACTTTAACACACATCCCAAGCCATTCAGTGAAGCATTACTGTACATTATAAAGTCCTTACTCTATTTAGTTTGAATCATGATAGGAGCTTCTACCAGCATCTTTTTCAGTTGCTCAAAACTAGCTTGACACTAATCATCCCACTCAAATCTCACATTCATTCTAATCAGTCTGGTCAAACGTGTGGCAATGATGGAGAATCCTTTAACAAATCTCCTGTAGTGCCTAGATAAACCCTAAAAACTTCTTACCTTGCTTACATTCCTAGGTGGTTCCCACTCTAACACTACCTTTACTTTATTGGGATCAACTCTAATTCCCTCTAGTTTTTTTGTGGCCTAGGAAAGCCACTTCCTTAGCCAAAACACACACTTACTGAGCTTGGCATATAACTATTTCTCTCTCAAGGTTTATAACACAACCCTGAGATGTTTTTCATGCACTTCATAGCTTCTAAAGTACACCAGGATATCATTTATGAACATCACCATGAATTATTCTAGATAAGGTTGAAAAACTCTATTCATAAGGTCTATTAAAGCTATTAGGGCATTGGTGAGCCCAAATGGCATTACCAAGAACTCATAATGCCCATAATGGGTTCTAAAAGCATTCTTAGGGACATCAGCTTCCTTAATCCTAAATTGATAGTATCTCGATCTCATATCAATCTTAGAAAATACACTTGGCCCTTTCAACTAATCAAAGAGGTCATTTATTATGGGCAATGGATAATTATTCTTCATAGTCATTATGTTCAACTGCCTACAATCAATACATAACCTAAGCGACCCATCTTTCTTCTTTACAAACAACACAAGTGATCCCTAAAGAGATACACTGGGTCTGATAAAACCTTTTTCTAATAGCTCTTATAGCTATATCCTTATTTCTATTAGCTTAATAGGTGTCATTCTATATAGATCAATAGATATTGGAGCTGACCTAGGATATATGTCAATTTCAAAATCTAGTTCCCTCTGAGGTTATAAGCCTAGTAGCTCATTAAGAAATATGTCAAAAAACTCCAAAACATCTGGGATATAAGCCAAATTAGAGTTAGAAGCATTCAAATTAATAGCATAAGCCAAATATGCCTCACAACCTTTCTAAAGAAGTTTTTATGCTTTAAAAGTGGAGATTAGATAATTCAAAAGACTTCTCTTGCCATCCACTATGATTGTTTACCCCTCTACAGTCTAGAGGGTCAACTTCTTATGTTTACAATCAATCATGGCTTGATGCTCAGTCAGCCAATCCATCCCTACAATCACATCAAACACATTAAAAGGTAAATCAATCAAATTAGTAGAAAATCTATGCCCCTAAATCAAGAGAGGGCATTCCCTATACACCTTGTTCACAACCACACTCTACCCTATAGGATTGTTAACTCTAATGTCCACATCAACATGTTTTGGCTCCAATTACCTATTCAATGCTCATGTAATACATATATAGGAATATGTGGAACCAAGGTCTATCAAAGCTAAAACTAGAACATTAAATAAATAAAAAGTACCTATTATGACGTTTGGTGTTGTAGCCTTTTCTCTAACACTCATAGCATACTGCTTGGCTGGAGAATAAGCCATAGTTTTAGTGCCTTAGCCAGCACTAAGCTGCTCTCCTTTGGTTTGCCTTTAACCCCTGTTTTGAGGTGTTACATTAAATGGCTATGTCTAAGCACCCTCTACCTTGCTCTGAGGGCAGTCTCTTTTGAAGTGGTCTTTAGCACCATGCTAAAAACATTCTCCCCTTCTACCTACTTTGCACTGCCCCCTAGTGCCTCATATGACAAGTGGTGCATGTGGGAGGTCTGTTCATGTTACCTCCTATACAATGAGTACTATTAACCTAAAAAGGCAATTAACATCTACCTATGGAGGCTTATCATGACCTCTAGGTCTGTGCCTATCTTTGCCCTTAATACCTCATCTGATATTGAGACCTAAGCTAAGACTGTGCTTGTGACTTACCCTCTCTCCTCTTTCTAGCATCACTTGACACTACACTAGAATATCCCATAATGAACTACCTATTCTTCTAGAAAAGGTCCCTTTTTTCTTATACTATTTCCTTTTTTTCTTATGTAGCTGACAATAGTACTGTAAAATGTCTCTCTCTAGGATTGGCTATATGTATCCTCAGTTTTATATTCAGTCCTACCAAGTATCTCTTACATTTCTACTCTTCATTAGGAGTGAACTCTTTAGCATATTTTAGGAGTCTGGTAAAGTCCTTTTCATATTTGAACACTGTTCACCTTCTTTGCTTCAGATTTAGGAATTCTTGTCTCTTTTATCCTAATAGGAGTCAAGTATGTATCTCTTTCTGAACTCTATAAGGAAGAATTCCCAAGTCAACTCTGTAGGTGTTTTTCTTCTCTTAATAATGTTACACCAGTTATAAGCTTCTTCCTATAAATGATTGGTAGCACACTGCAAATTCTCTACTTTTATATAGTTTAGTTGCTTTAAAACTCTGAATGTCCTATCTAGCTAGTATCAATCTCTAGCTACAACATCTTCCCTCCTCTTTAAAAAGTTAATAGCACCCATCTTTCTCAGCCTCTCTAGAGGAGTCTTCTATAGAGGAATTGGTGGTGGAGGTGGTACTAGAGTTAGAAGAGGTAGAGGTTGAGTAGTAGCAGCAGTAGAGGTATGTCTGAGCAAATTTATGCTTTGTTATAACAAAGCAGGTGATTCTTCTGCCTACTTTTAACCTAACACTTGTGGTTGTGGCTATTAAACAGCATCACTGGGTTTAGGTATGGATGAATTGCCTACCCCCTGTATCATAGTTGGTGCAAAACTAGCCACTTCTTTAGCCCTTCCTTCGGGTGCCTGATCAGCTATATGCTTACTGCAAAAAGAGTAACTCATTAGCCTTAGAAAGCATAACAGTTTATAAGAATTTGAAAATTAGACATTTGTACTCATGTACTTAGCCTAGGAGCATCAACCTATGCTCTGATACCACAAAATGTCACACCCCTATTGGATTCCCAAAGAAACCAATTAAGCGATACACTTCCTATTAGGTCACCCATCTTGACTTCTCCCACGATCATTCGTTTAACCTTTACCTATGATGTGCTTAATTGATTTTAGCTAACTCTGAATTCATTACTATCTATTCCTATAATCCATTTAGGTTCATGTCATCATGTTCATATTATCATAGAATGTTTTCAACAAATTTAGGTGTTTCCTAAAAATTTGATAGCATAATGGCGACTCGGGTCACTATCCCAAAATTTTCAACCTGTAAAACACTTCTATAATAAGTTATCACATCTCCTAGAGCCTTTCAGTCCCCTAGATATCAACATATCATCACCATCTATCAAACAATAATCATAGGCCTTAAGCCACAATCAAGAAATCAAATAGAGCCTTAGGCTCATAAAACATCTACATAAGACATATATACATAAAAAGATGAACCATTGATTAATTACAACATAGCATGTCTGTATATATGCAAATATAACCCTATGCCCCTTTATACAACATAGCCATTTTCTCTACCTAAGTACATAAAGTGCAAAAACTATATAATTATACATTATCAACCATCTCAAAATTGACCTCTGAACTCCCCTGCATACTTTACGAGGCTATATCTTTGTTCTTGGTACCTATGCACTAAAATAGGTATGCTAAGTATAAAATATTTAGTGGTGAATTCAAACATTTAAAATATATCCAATAGTTTATACATATATCATATTCCTATTTTCATCTAGTTCTAATTTCCAAGTTCAACTTAGAGAACTAACATGCAAAAATTACTATTTTACCTCTAGAGTTTTTTTGTTTGTAAATTATCAAGTTAAACACTATAACTCATGTAAATTTTACTTTTAGGCCGTTACAAATTATTACATGCATAAACTTTTGCATTTTAATCCTGTACACACTATCAGTGGAAAATTACTAAAATGCCCCTATGTTATATTTCATAATCATAGGTAGATTTTATTAATCTTATGTAATTGCTTCAATTGGCCCATCTCAGCAGACAACCCTAACAGATACTAGATCTAAAGGGAAAATAAACTAGTGCAATGGTCCCTATTTTGTACCTGTGCTACTACACTAACTCAACCCAAGGTGCAAATAATGAGTTGCCTACTCAGCAAACTGGTCTGTAAAATAGACTAGTGTAGTAACCCTCAAGGACTTACACCACTGCTTTGGCATCATGTAAAAGATCAGTGCTGAAGTGATTGTGTCTGCTAATAGACTAGTCTATCCAATAGACTAATGCGTGGCCTTCAGGAACTTAAGTTGCTACATCAAGAGTATCAAATCTAACACCAAGTGGCAAGGATAGAAAATTATCTACCTAATAGACTAGTACAGTGGCCCCAATAGGGACCTATACCACTATACTGGCCCTATCTAAAAAGTAAACAGTGTAGTAGCTGCTAAGGATCCCTAAGTTAACCGATCATCCCATTCTATGGGTGTCTATCAAATGGGCCATTTGACCTAAAACTATCTTTATTTCATTACTTATTTACTTTTTATAAGATTATAAACTCAAAAATAGATAGTTATAATTTTTATAGCACAGTTAGAATTTAGCCTGATCTGGTATAGCCACAAATAGGCTATATTAGGTAAATTAACAAAAATTTTATTAAAGGGTATAATTGCCAATAATTATGATGCATTATGCTAGATTTTATCCATAAATATTTCACAATTTTAGGCTATTTACTAACCAATGGATTTAATGGTTCAAGTAATTATTTTTTTAAGACAGTTACATGTCATTGCTGCAAGGTTCCATCAAGCTTTTCAAGTCCATTTCACCTTAGTTTTCATTGCAATTTTCACCAGT
This sequence comes from Hura crepitans, assembly GCA_948208565.1. Classification (NCBI taxonomy): domain Eukaryota; kingdom Viridiplantae; phylum Streptophyta; class Magnoliopsida; order Malpighiales; family Euphorbiaceae; genus Hura; species Hura crepitans. The sequence goes on along the minus strand of CANXYI012184475.1, from coordinate 3,833 downwards.
TATGTCATGTATTTATAAGTCTAAAGCCAATCAAAAATTTAGGCCATAAACAAGGCCAAAAGCTAGGAACACATGCCATTACAAAAGTCCTCACCATACTAGCCATTATGGGAACCAAATTTAGGTGCATAATTCATTCTTAAACCATATCCTTTGAAGGCAATTTCAAGTCACTTTTCATACTTTATTTCTTGTCAATTTCTAAAGTCAAGTTAAAGTTATTTTCACATCATTTTCTCACTACCTATCATGCCATTTTTAAAGTACACATTAGCTAGGTTCATGCTAATACAATATAATGCATTACATGCACATTAACTTATAGCACCCATATACATTAACCTTGCCCACATACCATACATACCAAGCCTCCCTATACCATTTTTACCTCTAGGCCACTAAGAGATCTATTGCCAACTCATGCATTTTGATATCATTTATCATACACACATTATGCATATTACTGTCCAAGTACGTATCCACACATGTATACTTCACACCAAGCATGCCATGCCAGTTCAAAGCCATACATGCCTTAGCCATACCTTATACATATATATACAGGCTTTGTATCATTAAAACACCCCTTATACATGCATTATTATACCCACCTCTAATGTCTATCATAATACACACATCGTACACCTCTCAGCCACATATATAGTTAATGCCAATTATGTAAATTTCTATCAATTTGCAAGAGATACCATAACATATCCATACTAAAGCCATTAATTTAAGCCTTGCACATCATAATCAAATTTTAACTAATTATACACCTCTTGGCCATAAATAAAATCAACATATACATTACTTCCTTTCATCAATCAACCATGAAATTCTCATTCCATCATGCCATAAGCTATAATCAGTCTAAAAGAGCACTTATCCAAACTAATTTATGGACTTAAACCATCCTTAGGAAGCTAATCAAAATTAGAGTGCAAGAAGTGAATGTCTAAATTCACTTACATCACACTTTAAGGAATGAACAATCCACACTTCAAGCTTCTTAAAATGCACTTTCTAGCCACCCACGTCCTTTTCTTCTCCATTCTTTTAGCTTCTTTTTAATTTAATTTACCTCCAAAGCCATAGAAATCCATCCCCACAAATGTTCGGCATCTCACACACCCAATTCCTGCAAGAAAACTGAAGAAAAAACTCAAGAAACCACAAAGAAACTCACTTTAGCTGCTTGCTAGATAGCTTCTAGCCAAGAAACTTTAAGGATTTTTAACTTCTTCTTAGAGACTCCTTTTGCTATAATTTTTTTTCCTTTAACTTGCTAACACATCAAAATAATTTTTTGTGAGTAAAAATCCTAAAATTGTGTTGAAAAAGATGATGAAAATAGAGGATGGAGCAGAACCTAGCATCAGTTCTAGTGAGAGGACGAAAAGAAAATCTTCCCTTTTATTTAGTGGGATCTCCACTTGTCACTCACCATTGCCACATGACTAAGTGTGGGTGGGTCCTATAGCCACCCAGGCCACCCCAAAATGTCTTTATTTTTTGGTAAAATTCACTAAAATTCACATAGACCTTGAAAATTACCCCATTTGTTTTAAAGTTCATATTTTAATCCCCTCTACATGCTTGTAAATTTTTGTATCCAAATTCCATCAATATGGCAATTTTCAAACTGCCTCGATTTTAAATTATGAGAATTTGCAAATGACCTTAATATTGAAAAATTCTTTCACCAATTGACTTAATGAAATTTTTAAGCTTTAGGGTCTGCCATTTTTGTGTCCGTTCGGGCTTATTTCAAGTCATTCTTGGCATATAAAATTTTTATTGCATAGAAGGGTACATTATAGTATGACATGAGTTATTAATTCTACTAAATTTTTAAATTTTTCCTTTTTCATGGAATTAAAAGCCTCTCAAAGTTTCGATGTAATGCCCATGTTTCAAGGCTCTGAGAGTAGTGCCACAGGGTCTAAAGAGTGCACTTGTGGTGTTGGGTCACATGCATGTGGACCGAGGTAGTGGCATTGGTTATGAAACTTTGAGGGGCCTTAATTTGAAGAAATAAGCAAAATTTAAAAATTTTAGCGAACCAACAATTCATTTTGGGTTGTAAGCTATCCATCTAGATACTAAAAATTTTTTTATGTCGGGACTGACCCAAGATATGCCCAGACAGACCCAAAAATAATGGACCTTAAAGCCTAAAAATTACACTAAGTCCAATGGTGAAATAATTTTTGAAATTGGAGGTCGTTTACAAAATCTCGTAATGTCTAAGGTTGGCATGTAAATTTAAGTAGTCTAAAAACTGTGCTATTAATTGAATTTGGCAACAGAAATTTACAATTAGGTAGAAGGGATTAAAGTAGGATTTTCAAAACAAACTATGTAATTTTTGGAGGTTTGAGTGAATTTCTATGAATTTTCAAAGTTTGCCGAAAAATCGGGATAGTTCTAAAATTTTTGGGACAACTTTGAATTATCAAGATAGGGCCCAAATTCATGTCATATGGCTTAGCACACTTGTCAAGTGGCATGGGAAGTAAGACAAGTGGATTTCCACTTAAAAGTGAAAAACCACTTTACCCCATTTTTTGCTTTCTGTCAACGGCACCCCTTCTATTTTTAGGCTATACCTTTCATCTCCAGTGGCCCAATGAAGTGACTCTAGTGGTTAAAAATTCTTTCAAATGTTAAGCACCATTAGGAAAAAGAATCAGGCTAAAAGGAGTTTCCATTTAGGAGATAAAATTCGTGTAATGTGACTAGTTCAGAATAGTCCAAAAGCATGACACCAAGGTGAGTTTATTGCTATATCTCCATCATTTCTTAGGCTTTTTTGGTGATATTTGATGCTATATCATAGCTAACATCTGTGTGCTAGTGTGTATAAGTGATTGGTAGCTATTGGAGTCCATCTTAGATGTCATAGAGGAGGAACAAAGTTACTGTGGCTACTAGAAATAGGCTAGCAGCATAAACTTAGATAAGGATGGCATCTCCAAAGTATAATGTAAGTGGACTTTTAGCCATTTCTTCATGTGTATGGGTGCCTAGGCTAGTAAACCTAGACCTTGGAGGGGTGGAATGATATGGTTGAAGTTAAATTCTTCCTTGGTGAGGTTGATTTCCTTGAGTATTCAGTGGAATGGAATGTGTTGTTTGTAGTTTTTGCAAAATTAGCCTTAAAATGCTTACTGAAATTGTTATCTATGATAGTTTAGATGGATGATTTGCTACTTATAATGGAAATTCAGTGTGTACTTGGCATGCTAGGATGTGAATTATGAAAGTTGGTTATGGGAATCACCTTGGAGGGTGTAGTCTTCCTTGTACCTGTGAGCTACCATGAGTTAGTTCTATGGATTTTGCCCTGTACCTTAGCCACAATTGGCTTAGAATGAAGTGTTTATGAGTATATTGAGTTCATGGTATATAAATGGAATTGAATAATGCTATTACATGTCAAGGAATGGACATTGAGTCAATTTCCCATAAGTACCTGAGAACTATTCATGGTATGTTGATTTGAAACTTTAAGTTGTTATATGTTAAATTAAGTGCATTACTATAGCTTGATTATTGGTATGAATTGACTATAGAATTAGCTAAGTACGTGACTTATTAATATAATAATAAACAACTTAGAAATATGCCTTGAATTGGCTAGAAAGATGTAGATTAAAACATGTACAAAAGGCTTAATTTAATGACTTGAAAAGTGGCTTAAATAAGCTAGTGAAGTGAACTTTATTTATGCCTTTGAGAGGCTAGTGTTGAATCATATTTTAGCCATGGAATTAGCCTAAATTTAGTGGCTTTAATGCCTAGATTTTGGCCATAGACTTGGCCTAATT
>CANXYI012184465.1:0-12624 GCA_948208565.1 Hura crepitans | reverse complement strand
ATTTATAGTCCAAAAATAGATTGTTATAATTTTTATCACATACTTTATTTTTCAGCCGGTCGGGTATAGCCACATTTTAGCTCTATCAGGTAAAAATTCCAAAATAATCTTAAGTCCTATTATTGCCAAAATTCAAGGTTTCATATGTTATGATTTATTATGGCATTAGTTCTTAGGAAACTAAAACTTTCTGTCCAGTGACATTTTTCGTTCAGGTAATGGTCAACTGGATAGTTATAGGTCATTTCAACCATTTTTAAACATACAATTTTGGAATTGTTTTAAGTTTAAATTTAACACAGTTTTCAATGTCTTATTAACCACATTCATAGGCACAAAATCAAACATATATGGGTCAATTCCAAAGCCAAACCATAGGCACAAAAGCCATTCTTACATATGTTTCAAATCTAGCCCCAAAGGCAAAACTAAATATGCAATTACATAGCACCTTTCAAGCCACTTTTTAAGTACTTGTTTTAGGCCATAGCTACATATTTTAGTTCAATCTTTTTAGCCAATTCAAAGACACATTCTCAAAGTGTACTTTATCTTATCAACCTATCATATGCATTATTTAATTTCATAATCATCCCATGCCAATTATCTAGCCATTATAATACTTGTCCATTTCTACTTAATCAAGCAAATTTACATACCTTATTGCATTCACTTTGCTCTTGAGTACAAAAGAAAATACACCTCAATACATTTCCTTTTTCCTATTCTATCAACATTCCTTCACCAATGTATGCCACCAACACTAGCACACACGCACTTGCTCAATTTTAAGCCAATTCCTATAATTTACACAGTTACAAGGCCTAATAAACATATTAATTCAAGTAACTATACACAGGAAATATACACTTGATCATTAAAAGGCCATAAAACCATATCAAATCAATAATTTAAACCACTAATTTATGTCTTCAACATGGAATTTCTCTTGGGGTACTTATTTGAATCAAACCATGTATTAAATTTTCAAGCCCACAACACATACACTCACACTTAGAAATACCAATTAACTATTTTACCACTCTTCATACATCCTTTAAGCATTATAGGTCCTAGAACAAGTCACAGCCAGTAAGGATTTTAGGCCTAAAGTTTAACATTTCAAGCTATCCATATTATTTACATTTCAAATGCACATTTCCACCTTTTAATAGGTTCACTAAAGATTTTCCTAAGCTAATCTCTATAATAAGACATCCTTAAATTCATTTCTAGTATCATTATACCATAAATGACATGAAAGAAACCCTTTAAGTCCACTTACTTGTGATGGAGTCCCTTGAATCCATATGAACAACACGCTGGCTAGTACCAATAATAGCTTTCCTCCTCCTTTGTAGACCTCTAGATGCCATTCAAATGCCACAAACACCACACACACCATCACACATGTGTTAGGTATAATCTAGCATTAAAAAGTAGACAAAAAGCTTAATAAATGAAGGAGAAATAGCCATGGACTCATCTTTGGGTCAGCATTTTGGACTGTTTATGGTAGAAAATTTTGATGAATTTATCCTCCTAATTGAGAAGTCCTTTCTACCTGATTCTTTTTCCCTATAGTGCCTAATAGGCAAACTTAAATTTAGAGACTAGAATCACCACTTTTGGTGAAGAGAAGAAAAAGTTATGGCTAGTTTACTCCCCTTATGGCATCGTCAATAAGAGATAGAAGGGGAAGGAGTTCTTTCTTCAATCTAAGTGGAATTCCACTTGTTGAGTGATAAATGCCACTTGGAAAACTTTCTTAGCCACTTGCCATGGTGTGGGCCCATTTTAACATGTCAAGGTTATCCTGAAACTTCCCGAACCATCTCAATTTTTTGGCAAAATTTGAAAATTCATAGTAAATCACTATGACCTCAAAAAATTACATAGTTTGTTTTAAAATTCATATTTTAATCCCTTTTACCTACTCTTAAATTTTTGTGGCCAAATTCCTTCGATAGGGCAGCTTTTCAGACTGCCTCAATTTGCATGCCAACCTCGAATATTACGAGAATTTTCAAACAACCTCCGATTCCAAAAATTCTTTCACCATTGGACTCAGTGTTATTTTTGAGCTTCAGGGTCTACTATTTTCGAGTCTGTTTAGGCATATCCCTAGTCAATCCCGACCTAAAAAATTTTTATTACACCGAGGGCTAGCATCAAGTCCGAAATGAATTTTTGGTTTTGCTAAATTTAAAAATTTTTCTTTTTTCATCAAATTAAGGCCTCTTAAAGTTTCATGATCGGTGTCACTACCTCAGTACATGTGCAAGTGACCTAACAACCTAGGCACACTTTTTAAACCCTATTGCACTATTCACAAAGCTTTGAAACATGGGGTTTCGGTGATTCTTTATATCAAATGTTATTTAAGTTGATTTAAATATTTACCACTATGTATAAGGGAAGCTTTATGTAAGTCATATTATAGTGGATACACCACTAAGCTATAAAACTTAGCACATCATTTGTTTGTGATGCACAGGTTTTTGGGTAGCAAAAAATGAAGAACCTTTAGGCTATAGTGATTATGGGGTATTGAAGATGATGATGTTTCTATGGTTTCTATATGATATATGTAATATGAAAAGATAAAGTGTATAAGCACGCCTATGTTTATTGATGCATGAATTCTGGGCCTATGATGCATCAAAAGTTTATATGAACTTTTGATATGTATATAAAAGGATATGTTATTGATAGGTATTGATATATAATGATTGGTCAGCTATTATGTATGTATGGTTTGGTATGAGTATGAGATGGATACTGATTCTTATGTATATTTGTGTTTGAGATGATGCTAAGTTTGGATGTTCAAATGGACCAAGATGATGATGAGATATGTTTTGATATATTAAAATGTGTTTTTTTAGGTATGTTACTATTTACGATAGTGTCTTGGTACAACCATTATGCTATCGAATTTTTGACATGAGGACCCCATTAGTAAACCTTAGATAAGGTAATTTGTTAAGACTATTTTTTATAAGTTGTATGATAAAAAGATATGTAGGTTGGTTAAAAAGGAAAATGTTTTAAGTAAACCAGACAAGTAATAAGATAGATGATGGTTGTGTGTCATTCCTTATTCAGGTTCAGTGATAGGATCGAGTAAAGGGTGTCACAATACACAATCCTCTTGATTTCTTCAAAATGGTTCCTCTTAATGTATTAATTTTGACTTCATTCATCTTTGGGTTTTCTCTAGGTTATTTAGTAAGAGCAATCCTTATTTTGAAAAGAAATCTTGACCTTGTGAGTTTCCTAATGATTTGAACACTTGAACTTCTACAGTTTTACAATTTTATTCCCATTCTTTAGTATTTCCATGATAAAATCCCCATACTTTATATTAAACTTTTTAGTCTCAATGTCATTTCTTTATAACTCTTTGAACCACTCTTGGTATAAGATTGATTAAATAAATATTTTTTAACCAGCAAAATTGAAGCTAACCAAATTTCCAGTACACCTTTTTATTTGTCAAAAATGTAAGAAATTTGTATTATTTGACCACATGTTTCACAAATCCAATTATAAATTTAGGATATCTTTTTTTTTTTTTAAATAATTCCAATTTTCTTCTAACCTACTTTCTCCTAGATTTCAATTGAAGCCTTTCTGAGTACACCATTTGTCCTTTTTGTTATGATTAAGAAAAATATTGAACGCTCCCTTTTTAGCAAGTGTAGTGTTCAAATGTCATCTTTATTACTAGTAAGTGAGAATGGAAAATCTCTCATACTTCAATGACTATCTATCATTAGTCATATTCTATATTGAGATATAATCTAAAGAAATGATTTGAATGGCAATTGTTGAATTCCTTTATAAATAGTCCCAATCACTAAAGGCATGACAACCCTAGAATTAATGCTTTTGAAAGAGTAATTTCATTGACCAAAATAGATATTCAACCTTTTCACATTGATTATATGTGACTACAAATTGTTGCTATTTGTCGAAGGCCTAATATGCTCAGATTTGATATTTAACTTATACTAATTTAAAGCATAAACTTTATCATTATCATATGTAATTACACATGTTTAAAATATCTCCTCTTACTCTTTGATCTATCTCTTTTAGAAGTAACTCATTATGTAAAAAAGTTTTTTTTGATATCACGTTTTAGAAATTTTGATAATTTAATTTATGTACAAAGAATTACTTAGGAAAATTATAACATATAAAGAATTTGCTGCATTTAGACATTTTAAGACATGTACAAAAAGGATAAATACAAAGTATAAAGAGAAATTCGACGAAATTTGGGTATAAGAAATGTCTTTGAGGTCTTTAAGTCTCAAAGGTTATTTAGATAATATATGTTTATATAAAAAAAGACATGCTTAGTGATAATAATAATAATAATAATAATAATAATAATAATAATAATAATAATAATAATAATAATAATAATAATAATAATTCAAAGATAACAATCATAAGAATATATCACGTTGTGTTGCCTTTCTTGTTTGGACATCCTCTAAATTATATCTTGTTAGGATATCTCCAAACATCCTAGTTTTCCTTGAACTTGTAGTTTTTATTCCTTTTTTTTATCATGGCTAGTTGTGTCATGCCTTATCATTTTGAAAAATGAATTCATACATAAGAAACCTTTAATTTTTTAAGACCTTAGTGATGAAATCAATTTTGAATGCATGTTTACAATTTTACCATGTTTAGATATCCTTTTATCTAAAACGAATAGGTTTTAACTCATTATCCCTTAGGCCTTTGATGATTAGTCTCTATCTCATCTTTATAGGGCAATCATGTTAACCAAAGTCCTTGTATCTATATTCTCTTTAATGACCAACCCTTATTTTCTTTATAGACTTCAAACTTTATCTTTTTTCTTTTCATTTTTCTCTTTTTTTCTTTTTTTAGAGAAGTCTCCAACTTGTTTAGTTAAACTCCTTACTTATGACTCTAATAACTTGCCTCTTTTAGTGTAAAACTCTCTTTATACTTTAAAAAACTATATGACTTTTTATCTTGATAATTCATTTGATTTTTCTTGATAGTACTTCACTAGTATCCTTATTGTTAGCCAGCCTTTCTTTTGGATTTTTTGACTAACTATTTTCTCTCAATTTCCTAATTTTTGCCTAGGCTCATTCTCTTCATTGATTAACCTAATAGGATTCATTACTGATTTGTTCATAGGGTAATTTTATGACTAAGGTAAATAAAAAGGAATAAGATAGAGCTTTTGATGTATTAGGCAATAAATATTCATACTTTGCCTGCCCCTTTCTTTATTTTTTTTAATGATAGATTGTTTTCATGAATTTACCTTTTCTTTTAGATTTAAGAAAGATGGGTTATTTCTTATGTAGGGTATTTTTTGTGGATCTTTCCTTTTCCTTTTTTTTTTTTACCATTCTTCTCTTCTTTAGGAAGTGGTAAACTTGATCTTCACCATTTAGGTATTTGATCATTAATCAAATTTGGTTATCCTACTTTCTCACTTTTAAGGATACTTTCTGTGCACTCTTAGGAAAAAAAACAATTATTTCTAGTTGGGAAGTCATAAGCTATTTCTTGATTTACTTGCTTTCCTTGTACATGCATATATGAACTAAGTTGATATTGCTTTTTTTTTCCTTGTTATGCCCTAACTTTTGCCTAACATGCTTCCTTAAGAAGTTTTCACAGTAGCAGGCAGCTTAACTCCTATTTATATGATCTATAAGGAATTTTAACCTTGTAGCCACTTTCATTTTTCTTCTTCACATGCATTTAGATATTCACTAGTTTTCTTCTAATACTTTTATAGTCTAAAATGGTCCTTATCCTATCTCTTAATCTTGAATTAGCTTATGAATATTTCCTTTAAATCTGTAACTAGCTTTCATACACTATGTAACGGCTAAGAAACTAGAAAATATTTCAAACTTAATTCCGTAAAACATATTATCTCTTATTGCTTCATGTGAAATTTTCTTTAAGATTGAGCAAATGCCTTAAGTTTGATGAGTCCTTATAAACTTAGCAAAATCATTATATACATTGAAATTTCTTAATTAAGCATTTGAAGGATTGTTACCAATCTCTTGAATTTCATGAACTTTGAATAGAAAATTATTCCTTTTTTTTTAAATGTTACTATTATTTTTAAATGTATAAGTTATTTGGAATAATGGAGTCAAAGATTACAACTAGAAATATACCATGGTAATGGAAGAGTGAGCTTTAAAAATAAAGAAATGGAATTTAATATAGAAAATACACATAAGACAAAGTAAAGAGAACATACATGTCATTAAAATAATCAAAATTCTTACAACATGACATAAGGCTCATTGTAACTATTTCCATTAGGTATTAGATAAAACCCAAGTGAATTACACTAATGAGTTGTATCTCTAAAGAGAGCGACTAAAGAAAAATAGTATTGGATTCTAGAAGGTTCCAATTTCTAAAGCTTAGATGACATTTAGCAATTTTATCCATTGCTAGTATTTATTCTAGCCTTTTTGATTGGAGTCAATAGGCCTATATAAAATTTTAGTCATTTTGTCTCTATAAGATTTTTTTTCTTTCTTTTAAATGCTATGAATCTTTCAATAATATGTCCTATTGCCCTCGTGTGGTAGTCATACTTAGAATTCACATCTTACCATAAAGGATAAAGAGGATTTAGAGGATGTATTAGTGGTGGGGAAACTAGGCCTTTTTGCATTAACAATGAAAATAATTTAACACAAGACATTAATATAATGTTTGACTATTTTATTATCTTCTCTTTATTGGCCTAGCTAGTTAAGTTTTTTGAGCAACTAGATTATTCAAGCAAGCCACCTTGTGAATTTGACCTTTGCCGTATAGGTGGTGATGATAGGCAAGGCACTATGAACCTCTTATAAAGAAGTTCTTTAATAGTATTATTATGAAGATAGTCTTTGATAAAAAATTGAGTAGCTTCAATTAGGACCGATGATGAACCTTGCTTGGCCAACTCCAATACTTTTGTTAGTTATTTTTTAATTTCTTCAATTTATTATAGGATTTTCTCTTAACCTCTTTCTATTGACTTAAATCTTGATTGAGCCTCAAAAAGTTCAACCAAATGTGATAGTTGTTTTGCTTGTAAATTTGTTCCCATGCTCTCTGATCTAGCCTTTTCTTCCATGAGTAAGATCTTAATTGGGTTTAACAAGAATCGTTCAAATGAGAAAGATAAACTTGTCTTTCTAGTATCTAAAAAAATTATCCCTTCAATAATCCCCTATTTTTTACTAGAAAATACGTGATTTCTTTTTTCAAAATGTATGCATCTAATGCAAATAAATTTTAAAACATGTAAATTAATCATAAATACTCAATGTGTTAAATGTTCTACAATACTTAAGGTAAGATTGCTAAACATATTACAATGCATTTTTATATTATAGTAATGAATTTCTTTATAAGAAATTACTTGTGTGCTACTTAGATGACTAATATGATATAATTTCATAAAAATTTTCTTATATATAAAGATGCCAACTTAAATCTTTAGAGTTAATAAAATTGAATCTTTGCTGTCCTGGGTAATTAATTATTTTCCTAATATCATTATTTATTATAATTGTTTTATCAAGGATATTTAGATTTATATTTTTTAGATGATTTGTTAATTTTAAAATATTGCATATCATTCCTGAAAGCAGTATAAAAAAGATTCATTTTACATAAATTAATTAATAATTTTGTAAATAATATTTTGCTCAAATTATTCCAAAAATTATTCTTTTCATACTTTTATATTTTTTTTATTATTTTTACTTTCCTTGAAAAAGGGAAAATATAAATTATCAAACACAATAATAGGCAATGAAAATATGACATATAAATAACACGAATTTCTTTCAAAAAGAAATTATTCAAAAGCTATTTAATAGATATAATTTCTTTATTTATTAGATATTTTCATTGTTTGTAAATGTCTTAGCTTGAATATAATATTAACCATTTATACTTTCTAGCATTATTATGGTTAAAAAAATATCATTTTTTTTACTAATGTTTTTAAAAAAATAAAATTATGCTAATCTCGAATGATTTTTTAATTTTGTTAGATCATGTTTTGATATATGTTACTATGTTATTTTTCTATTCATTTTTTTTTCATGTAAATGAAAAGATATTAAAATAAGTAAATAAATAACTAAAATTATCAGCAACAAATAATGAAATAGGATAACAAAAATTGAAGACAAAATAAAACTATTTCGGTAAATTCAGTTTTATATTATTGATAAGAAATATTTTATTTGGTCCCTTGTCTTTAATAATCTCACCTTTATCTAATGAGATTCCATCAATCATAAGAGATTAATGTTGACTTGGGTGAGAATTTTCATCGCCCATTACTAGGTTTCCCATGAAGGGACCCCTATTAATTCTCGAGTGAACTTACAAAGTACCTTACTAACCTTTTAAAGTGATTATGTGTAACAATAAATAATTACACTATGAACACAAATAAATAATTTGAAGAAACATATATTTCCATGTCATGAAAAATAGGTAGACTCTATAAATTTGAAAGAAATATCTCATCTTAAATAAAACAAATTAACCCTACTATTTTTTAGAAAAATAATAGTCCTTAATGGAGTCACCAACTGTCACACCCAAGGCCTCAAGGGTAAGGCATAATTATGGATTAAGGGGATCTTAATGGACATAGAGTAGAGTTGCCACTAATTAGGATAAGTGTGATTGGACACTAATCTTGGTCTACGTTTTAATAGGCTCGAGGTTGTTCACACATAAAGAAAGTGTTAGGCATCTAGTAATGTTTTACATAAAATGGCATTATTTATGACAAGAATATGTATGATGCATTTATTATTTTGATTTAATTTTTTACTAAACTTAAATCTTAATCATAATTGGTTTAGGTGTATTATTATTTAGATCATCCTGTGTCATTATTTATAGTGATAGTGAATTGAAATACAATGTATAATTTATTATTGATAATTATTTAAAATTTTTTAATTTTACCAATTATGGCATTAAATAAAATAGATATATTATAAGTTGATATTGGTGAAAAAATTAAATTAATCTAGCATCTTAATGTTTGACTTTTTAATGGGATGATGTTATTTATTAATTTAATACCATTTAAATCATTAATTCAAGTGATACTTAAAATAATGTAAAAGATGAAATTACTCAATCTTGTAATAATTTCCTAATTCTACAAAAAGATGCATAATAACCTTATTTAATCAATTTTTATAAAAAAATTAACATAAATTAATAATATTTATTAAATAATAGCCCTAAAGGTAATAAAGTGAATAGACAAATTAATAAAAGAAAATGGATAAAATGTCTAAAATCATATTCTTTGATTAGATTTGTGATTATGGAATAATAGACTCAATTACTTATAAGCTTTCAATTAAATTCCAATCATTAATTTTTAAAGGGGATCAAATTCTAATTCTTGGAAAAATTATTTCTTATTTTTATTTTGGCTTAATAATAAAAATTAACTAAATTAGAAATTCTTTAATGTAAATCATAATTGCCAATCCTTTTTTTTTAAAAAATAATTTAGTAATTACATTGAAATTTATTCATTAAAATTATTTACAGAATCACAATCCTAAACTTGTGTAAAAAAACTTTTGTTGAGATAATTATTAATAAGTTCAATTATTTATTTTATAATACTTACAATTTTGTCTTATACCTCTATATTCATGCAAATTTAGCCTTACTACTTTTTATTTTTTTTATTTTTATGGATTGGACTTAAAACTTCTATCTACCTATTTTCTTAAAGACTCAATTATCTTTTTTAAAATCTTCTCTTGAATAAACTAGAGGGGCATTTTTGACTTTTCAAGAACACTAGAATAAAACCAACCTTTTCTCTCTTTCCTCATCTTTTCTGTTTACCAATGCCTTTTCTTTCCTTTATTCTGCTTCTTTCTCTTTTGCTATCTGAACTTAACCACCTTTACTCACTAGCTCTTTTCTTTTCTTTTCTTTTTTTTATTAAACTAATACCTTCTTTTTGTCTTTTATTTCATCTACTTTTTCCATTCTTCTCTTATGTTCTTCTTTTCCTTTTTAATACCTAATATTCATTATTTTCTTCCTTCTTTTCTCTTCTATTTGGTTTCCTTATTTTGAGTTTTCCTCATCATAATATGCCTTTCACTCCATTTTCAGCTTATTTAAACCTTCTCATCTTAATGATAATTTGTGATTACTTATGATCTCGTGACATTTCATACATCTATCTTTACTATCCTAGATATGTTTTCTTAGCTGGTGAGAGCACTCTCACTAAAACTCGCAGTCTCTAGATTTTTCTATGTCTTTGTGCCTATAAAATGACTCATACTTGTTACAGTGGCCTTTTAGTAAGATCAATAGTAGAGTTGATGAGAATTGAAGCCTTGATCTCTGTCTCTAGATCAATGTTCTTGGTTTATATCATGATATCTTCAATGATGTTTGGAAAAAGGCTTATTTTTATCCATGGTAAGGGTTGCTAAGGTTCATTCTTTGTCTTTTTATCTCATTTTGATTGTTTATTTCCCTATTTTTCTAATCAAAATCTTATGCTTAATGTTTGGAAAGATTTTTACCTCAACATTCATTAAAATTCAAGTCTAGTAATTATATGCCTTTATAAAATTTAGATTTTTACTATAATTTTTTATCTTTTTTTTCACTTGAGAAGGATGACTCTAAACTTAAACCTTGCTATTCATTTTTTTGTGTGTTGACTATTAACTTTCATTTTTTTGAGATCTTTTGAGTTATTTTCTAGAAATGTTGATGTACATTTTATTGTGACATTAAGATAAGGATAATGGGGGTAAACAAACCTTAGAAATAAAGCTTGTTTGATCGAGATAATAGAAGGCATGAGATGAAAAATGACCAAATGAATAGTGTCAATTGTAGAAACTGACCAAATGAATAGTGATTTTATGACAGTGGCAAAATCATAATTAAATGTGATGTTTAGTCCTAACATGGTAAATTGAGAATAAAATAACATTGAAAATGGTTTAAATTAGTTAATGGCCCATTAGTTAGATGCCCACTGGATGGGTTGACCGGTCAACTAGGGATAGAGTAGCTGTTAGGTAGTCGGTCCTTCTGGGATCCACTGCCATGTGTTGGTGATGTTGAGACTGTGTGATGCTTCGACATCTTATTTGTTGTGACTGTGGATATTGGAAGTGGTCTACAGACGGGTCACTACTATCCACTTGTATCTGATGCCTTGCAGATATTGGGAGTGGTCTATAGACGGGTCCCTATTATCGAGCAAGGTAGGTGCAGCTACTTAGGCCCTAAAAGTGGGTCACTAAATAGGTTAGTCTTACTATCCAGTGTCTTTAAGTGTTGTCTATCTATGGGCCTGTGAATAGATAAAGTAAACTGTAATGAATGATGCATAAATTGAATAAGTAAATAACTAATTGAGTATAAATGGATGAATGAATCTAGTATCTTAGGATGACCTTGTTATGTGCAGAACCTTACATGTTGCTTGTTGTATGAGATATAATATAATTATGTTATTCCACCACTGAGTCTAATACTCAGTGTATCAATGTTTCGATGCATAGGTCGCGAACAGAGTACGGGTCAGTGTCGAACATCAGCATCAGTGTAGCTATCTCAGTCTTTTTAGCATACTACTTTTCTTTTTAAATATTTATGTACAATGTTTGGCACTCATGTATATAAGTAGGTTAGAATGGGTAGTAAGATTGCATGTATTATTGAAATTAATTTAGTCTATATGTACAGTGGTATACAGTGAATGAGTAATTCTTTTTGACATGCTTGTATGTGTTGATGGCTCTATGACCCTGTGTATTATGAATGTCATGATGTTGTGTTGCTGATTGATTCTAAAGGACCAGAGGGTTTAGAGGAGGAATAAGGATGGTTTCTAAATTAAAAGTGTGTTTTCTTTGTAGGTTTAGTTGGGTTAAGAACTAGGGCAGTCGGTATGCTACTTGAATTTTTGTAATTGTCTGGTAATGCCTGAGGAAACTTTTAACGGAACAAAATAGGACATAAATTTAGAATAAATGATCAGATTTGGGTAAATAAAGGGTTTGGTCAACATAAGTCAAAGTTAGGTAGAAGTTAAATGAAAGGCCCCTAGGGGAAATCCTAGGATGGGTGACCTCAACAAGAAGTGACACTTTGCCTGTTTCAAGTAGAAATAGGTAGGGGGTGTTACATAACAATTATGATATATCATCTTATATTCTTAACTTTTCGATTAGTTTCTTTTATTCAAATTTATTTTAATTATTCTCTTTTTGTAAGAAATCAATTTTTTTATGTTGTTTTTTTTTCGTATGTTATTTTCTATATTTTATCTTTATTCTAACCTATTTTAGATGCTTATTAGTTGATACATAAATATGAATTTTTTTATTGTATGTGTATCTCATCTAAGAATTTAGTTTACTTTTGGTACTTTAAACTCTCCTTATATCAAAGCTTCACATTTTGATGTTATTTAACACTCAACCATCATTTAATCTCCTTATGATTCCTTACTATTTACTAATTTTTACATCTTAGCTAAGAGATTTTCAAGCTCTA
>CANXYI012184459.1:0-10170 GCA_948208565.1 Hura crepitans | reverse complement strand
TTGGACAATTAGATGGGGTAAATGTGATACAAATGAATGTATAAAATGTACTAGGATGAATGTAATCATATTTGACACATAGACTTGGACAAAAGGCCTAAATTGTGACCTAAGCTTGAACATGAGATATGACTTGGAAATACACCCAAAAATGTGCCTCTAAGGGCTATGTCTTGTAATTATATGTGATGGCTTTTTGAGCCTATGTTTTGGCCTTATAAAGGGCCTAAGGGTTATGTGGCTTAGGGCCTATGAACATGATAGAAATACTAGTGAAAATTGCATTGAAAAATGTAGAGAAATGAACCTAGAATTTGCTTTTAAAGTTTGATAAAATAACCTATAACTGTCCAGTTGGACCATTACCTGAATCAAAAATACCACTGGATAGTAAATGTCAACTATATGAGAAATGCCCATGGAATAAAATCAAGCATAATGTACCTTAAATTTTGGAAATTTTAATATTTAAGTGTTCTTATGAAAATTCACCTGATATAGCCTATTTGTCGCCATACTAGACTGGGCTAAATTTTAATGGTGCAATAAAATTTATAATTATCTGTCTTTGATTTAATAATATTATATAAAGTTCATCAGTAAAGAAATGAACTTAAAATAAGACTGAATGGCCCATTAATTAGACACCCACTGGATGGGTTGACTGGTCAACTTAGGAATTCTAGCAGCTGCTACACTATCTATTTTCAGACCGCGCCAGTACCGTGGCTAAGGTCCATAGTGTGGCCACGGTACTAGTCTGTTGGATCGACAATCTTCTACTCTTGCCACCTAATGCCAATATTAGCTTTTGCTGGTGCAACAGTGTAGGTCCCGGAGGGCCACTGAACCAGTTTGTTAGATAGACTAATCTATTAGGCAGACACAATCACATTATCACTGATCTCTTAAATAATGCTGGTACAACGGTGAAGGTCCCGGAGGGCCACTATACTAGTGTGTTGGATAGACCAGTCTGCTGGGCAAACCACACCTTGCTATGTGCACTTTGGGTGTTGTAGTATAATCAGACCGGTGCAACAGTCGAGGTCCAGAATGTGGATCACTGCACTATTTTCATTCCCTCTAGGTCTAGTTTATGTCGGTGTCGTTGTCCTAGTCGGGCTAAATAAATTAATGAAATAAACAACAATGAATTAAATTAGGACTAATAAGCAATATAAGGTTTAATTAAGCATAAATATCTATATAATACCACCAAACGTATGAGCATGGGTGTTTTGGTAATTTTTCCTGTATAATATTTATTGACTTGATAATAAAGGACTAGGAATGTCATCCTTAATAATAACTTGAATCTATGATTTGCTTGGGTTATAATAATTAAATGAAGGCTTTATGGACATAAATTGGTATAAAGGCATTTTGGTAGTTTTTGCATACATAACATATACCACCCTGATCAATTAAATATCTAAAATATTATACATGAAAGTGGCCTAGATTTATAATGTATTGATGGTAAATGGCTATATAAGCAATAAAGTGGCTAAAGATAGGAGCAAAGGTATTTTGGGTCATTTGACAGAAATAGCTAATCATGGGTTTAGCAACTAGAGTTAAAAATAGTATCATCACTGATAATGGCAAGTATTTACAAGAGATAGAATTTTAAGATATCATCTGAATAGTAATTAATAAATTCTCCAGGAAGAAGGGTAATATAGTCATTTTAATAAATGTGGTCTTAACTGAGAATATAATAATCTGATTGAATAAGTGTCTACTATTTGTGTTGAAATGCATGATCACTTGAATGACATGACTTAAATGCTTGAGTTCACCATAGAGTATTATATACTCATTTTACTAGTTTTGGTGCGTAGGCATTTAGAACCCGTAAGTAGCCTCAAGGTGCATGCAGACAAGGTTTAGAGGACAGGTAAGTAAAGTTGCCATGTGTTTAGGTTACAGTCTTACACTCATGTACATAGGTGGGGAATGGGTACCTTACAAAGGTTTCTGTATATGTCAAGACAGTATTTTGTAATGAGTCACTATCATACTATCTTGATTTGTGTAATTACCTTTATTTGATGATATGGTTTATGAGTCTGAGGCTCTATATATGTGATTAATTAATTGTGACCTGAGGCCTATATTGATAAACTGATAGTATGACGAAGTTAGGTTGTTACCTAGGGGACCAGAAGGGTCCAGGAGGTTTAAGGTTATGTTATAGAAGTGCTTTTCAGGTTGAAATCTTTAGGATAGAGACCCAGCAGCCGTTATGCTACCGAATTTTAGGAAATAAAAATTTGATTGACTTGATATGGTTCTGTATTAATATGAACATGATGGCATGAACCTAAATGAACCATAGGAATAGACAGAAATAAATTTAGAGTCAGATAGAATTAAATAGTACAGATAGAGTTAAAAGTTAAATGAATGACCATAGGAGAAGTTTAAGAATAGGTGACCTAGTGGGAAGTACACCTCTTATTGGGTTTCTTTGGGAATCTAGTAAGGGGTGTTACAATGTATATAGTAATAATGTGTAAAAAATCCATAATAACTACCTAATTATGAGCATATGAACATGTGATGTTTTGGGAAGTAAGAACAACTAAGTATATGTTCACCCTTGCATGATTATATGTGTATTTGGGTAATTAAAGTTAAAGTAGACCTATCGAAATGGAATTTTGACTTGTCATATTTTGGAAAGGATAACCTTGACTCATTTCATATGGGCATGATAAAGACATGCATATGTCATATGCACATAAAAAAGTATTATTTGTACAAGGATATGATTAAAAGAAATTAAGAATTATAACACATTTCTACTTAAGATGTGCAGATGCCTTTAAGATAGTTTGGCATGCCAAAGAAGGGACCTTAATAGATCTACACATTTTTAAAACTTCAGTTATTCTATCTTAGCTCTAGCTATTCTATCATTGGCATAACTTCGGCTATTCTATTATATTTGTATGTTCCATTATCTTGGTACTAGATTTGTGTCTAGGAAGAAATGGCCCTTGATTTAATAACAATAATAATAAGGAAATGAGTAATTATTAAGTGAATTTCCTAAAGCTATGATATATGTTAAGAAGCATGTTTATGATTTTCATATGACACTAAAGATATGTACAAACACTTACCAAGTATTTAAATGAGAATATAAGTATATCATGTTTTGCACACATGTTACAATACACAAATGCTTTCGTGTAATATAGCACATGATTAATGTTAATATTATGGTAGGTGATGTGTAACATGCCATGTAAAAGAAAAGCATACATGTATACATGATGTGATTTAAGGCCCGTGAATAAAAAAAATGCTATGCACATTGAAGCATGATAAAATGATAAAGTTGTATTTCATATTTTTATAAAATATATATATGAAATGAATTGAATATGCGTGCTTAATTTTATATATTTATGTGTGTGTATGTTTTGAGGTGAATAGGTTTTAATACTACTATTAGTATCATTATGAGAATTTGTTTTAATAATTACTTTATTAATATTTATATGAAAAATTTATTTAAAAAAAATAAAGACAATTAACAATCGGTTATCTAGACTAAAATATACACCACTGAGTAATTATGCTGAACTTGGAATTTTTCTTCATGTATGTTTAATCTTGGAGTTACAGAAGGGAATGGCAGAGCTGGATACTGCATCAAAGCATATAACAAAGTATTGATGATTGAGAGCCTTTCGTTTGTTTCCCAACTTGTTTATATGCAAGTTGTATAATCTATAATAATTAATTTTCATGTTATAAGTTATTATACATAGAAGTTACATAAAAGTAATGAAGTTTTGTACCTAGCGCTAATTAGTAGTTATTGAATACAAAATATGTGTGTGTGTGTGTGTGTGTGTGATATGAAATTTTTGACTTGATGTTATTGTTTGGCTTTTATTTTCATAGTTCAGAGTTTGAATTTTGAGTTATGATGATATTATGTAACTAAGCTTTTGAAAATGATGTTTTATAATGCATGCAATTTTATTAATGTGTTTACTTTCAAGTCAAAATTTTTGGATTGTGCTCTGAGTAGCTGTTATGCTATTGAATTTTTCATATAATGACTCATATATGTAAATATTTAAAAAAAAATTCTAATTTAGTATGAAAAAATGTTTCATTGAATAGTAAAAATGGAAATTTTTTTGTTCATCTTTTTGTGTGTTCTTATATTGTTTTTGTATGTTTTGTCTTTTATCATTTGTATGTGTTGTAACATCTCCTTATTGAATTCTATAGTGGAACGGATAAAGGGTATTACAAATACTCATATTAAAAACTTCTAATTTTAATTTTAAGATTTATGCAATCTTTGTAATGTACTTTTGATGCATCAATAATAAAACACTTTAAATGCAATTTTATAATGCTATAAGATGCATTTCAATTCATGAAATGTTTTAGAGTAAATTATATCCATGGTTTTTAAACTTTTAGTACATATTTCAGTAGTCCTTATTATTAGTTGCATGCCCTAGAGCACACGTGTAATAAGGATATTTTATGTACATTTAAATATTAATGAAAGACATTCTTTATTACATTAGTATTGGTATGATCTTAAACTATATAATAAAGTCTCTAGTCTCCTTTCACAATTCTAAAGAAATCATGAAGAGTTCATGATGTGAGATTTCTATTGCATGCAAATGTGAAATACCAAAACTATCCCTAGTCATAGTATTCACAAGACGGAACATTATTAATATGGGTAGAATAGCACATGTTATGCTCTTTGACCTAGTCAAATAGTAGCTCTCACAAGCTGTAAGTATGGTGATGCTTGGAGATGACATGTGGATGCTTATTTGAGAAACAATTTCATTAGAGACCTAATATAAGATGTTCACATAGATACATAATCTATATCAATGAAACTATCTCATCATATCAGTTGTGCCATCTATCTTCTGAACTGAGATACCAAGATTATCTTAAATATTAAGAACTATACTTTGACTTCTATGCTTTTACATCGCTATGATATATACATAGCTAGATGATTAGGTATAGATCGAGGCACTTAAAGGTAATTGAATAATCAATAGAGGATTCACCATCTCAAATTATAATAGGGAGTTTATCTCACTGATCTAATATGCCTCTATTTGGGAATTTTTTGCCAAAGTGAAATGCAAGTGTGAATGAGATTCACAAGGACATTTTTGGAATAAAGGAATAAATATTAGAACCAACATGTTTATGGCTTAATTAGACATATTTCATTAAGCATTAAGTTGACACAAGTCCATACTCAAACCTAAATGAGATAAAATATAGTGAAAAGATAAATTGCACGGTAACTGTATATAGAAGTATTAAGTCAAACCACTTGACTTTCTGACACTTAGGTAGTCATTATGCTTGGCTAAATACCTTCGATGACTTATATAATAGTGAATTTATTAATGAGATTTAATAATTATTGAATTAGATTAAATAATAAAATTTTAGTTTTACTAGGATTCATATTCACTACTATACTGCAAACGTGCTTCAGAAGCCTAAAGGATCACACCAATAGGAGCAAATTAATGAGGTAAAACTATAAAGTATTTAATGGTATGGAATGTCATTAAATAAGAAGAAATAAAATGAGAAGGCTTAGGCTTGTAGCCTAAGAGAAAATCTTAAAACATTAATTAAGTGTTAATTCAGAAGTAGACCTTTTAATTAATTAATTAAAAGCTCATTTTTGTTCAGCCTTTTAAGGGGTTTAAGGGCTGAAAAATCTAATCTAAGAGCTAATAAAAAAGAGTATAAAAACACTTATGAAGCCATTCACAAGAAAAGGGCCTCAACAGAGAAAACAATTCTCTACTGTTGCCATGAATTCACCTTCTTTTAAGCCTTTTCCTTCTTATTTCTTTATGAATTTTATTCCTTACTAGCAACTAGAAATAAAATTTACTTGTACACCTCTTAGAGAGTTCTCATTCAATTTGCTTCTGGTGTAGATACCTTAGAGGTATTCCTAAGAAGATCACTGTGGTTTGTAACAAACCAGTGAGATGAAAAGCTGTAAACTGGAATTGCGTAGAGAATTTATGATAAATTCTTATTATGTGATTTTTTTAATTTTTGTTTTTCAATTTTTCAATATTCCAACCTTTGCTGGAGGCGTTCCATGAATGTTTAATTTTTACTATGTATGAGTCCATGGGAACCAACACTTTAACTTTATTTTGTATCTCAAAACTTGCTCATCTTTGAGAATCATATACAAAAAGTCCTTGATACTGACCATTACTAGTAAAAGCGCAAAAATTACACATGAGATCCACAAATTTTGATTTAGATATCTATTTAGCCCCTAAATTTTAGGTCTGATCCAAAATACTTGTTTACATCTAAATAACAAAGTGGAAAAGAATCCAACGATAGAATTGCTAAATGCTATTGTTGATCATAAAAGTTCTTTAAACGAGCCTTTTGAAAAATTTACTGCATCTATAGAAAAAGTTCAAATTCTTTAGAAGAATTAGCTATGAGGCAAAGAGAGTTTGAAAATTATTTTCTCAGTAACAAAGAACCTTTGGCCTTTATTGCAAGCTCTCGATACCAAAATGTGTACGAAAAGCTGAAAGAAGTGAAAAACATAAGATCTCACTCCAAAAATAATTTTAAATCCTTCAATAACTTCATAAGTCCGCTAAGAAAAATTTTTAAAGAAAATCTTTTGATGTGGAGCATACTCACATTATTGGTATTTGAGCCTTCATAAGATTTTTTGAAAGTGAAAAGAAAAAATAAGTTTAGGGGTTAAATAAGAGAAATAACATACTATAACATGTAACAGAGAGTTTATAGGTAAGAAAAATTAAGTTTGAAAAGTTTTTAGATAAAAAAAAAAAATAAAGTTAAAGGACGAAATAAATGTAGAAGGCATAGTTGAGCAATTATTGGTGCAAATTACTCTATAAAAAGTTTTATAATTAAGATCCTAATGTCCTAAATTAGAGATAGCAGGTATTAAGTATTTTGGATTTCGATCTATTTTGATCCTAATAAAATACATATAGTTAATTATTAAATAGATTTAAAATGAATTTGAATATTAATTTTACTATTCATGTTGAATTCGAGTATTGGTCATCGAATATCCAAACTCATTTATACAACTTAATAAATTAATTTATAAAAAAAATTCTCTTAAAAACTATATAAAATTTATTATTTTACCAAAATATTATATAATTACACATTGACATGAATAATATAATATTTTTATTTAATTAAATTTATTATTTATTTTAAATATGCTTTATTAAAAATACTATTAATTTAGTTAATATTTTATGCATTGAAAGAATATTTAAATAGATTCAGATGTTCAAATAATTGTAGGCGAATTTGAAATAAGCTCAAGTAATATAAAAATATTTTTAAACAAATTTACAATGAATTAAAATTATGTACAAATGATCATTTTCAAATTTGAATAAATTTTTTTCGGATATCCTATCCGTTGTCATCTTTATACTGAATTAATAGTCAATTTCCTTTGAATCACTTTCTCATATATATATATATATATAGAGAGAGAGAGAGAGAGGGAGGGAGAGAGAGAAAATATTAAATATCTTCTTTTTAGCTTTTTTTTTTTTTTTTTTTTTGTTGCCTTCTCACTCTCTTTATAATATGTGTACAAATTTAAAAATCTATTTAAACGTCGTAAAAAAGAATGGTAAATTGAGCCGTTTAGCCTTTTAGGTAGCTACTTAAAAAAGGCAATTTGAATAGAAAAAATGGCTAGAAATTTACTCATTACCCATCTTTTGCTTTATAAGAGTCCAAAAGGCATGCAATTAAAATGTGATGATGAGAAGCTGAGTCCACTTTAGGAATGTTCACATATATTAAGGAAATGATTAATCACATCATTTTATAAATTCTTCATTGTAATTTATTTTATTAATTTTTTAATTATATTCTCTCATTCTATTAATTATTTATTTTTTAAGGTAAACATAAGGATAAAAAAGAAAATTATAATAAATTTTTTCTTTTAAATTTTAAAAAATCAAAACATAAATTGAAAGCACTTGTGAATTTTTCATGAGTTTCGATATTTGTCTCATTATGTATATTGTTTGTATTTTTTTACATAATTATATTATTTGAGAGCGAAAAATAGAATCAAACTCTTAATTTTTAAATCATAAGAGAGGCTAATAAATTCTTCACCCACCGTGATAAAGGTCATTGGCTTAACCCTGTTTCTAACATCTTGACCGATCACTTGCTCATCCTAATCAGAGGCTTATACCCCAACCATAAAAAATGATTTATATCTCGAGAGAAATTAAGTAAGCCTTCAACCACTGAATTACAAGCATCAATATAAATATTTTTTTCTCCAAAGACTTGAAATGTAAATATTCTCCAAAAGAAAAGGGGTTTCTTTAAAAATGCCTTTTATTTTATTTATTTTGGCATCCAATGTCAATAAAAGCCACCTCAAAATGGATAGGATTCAACAGATTGGTAGTTAGCTTTTCCTTTTTTAATACACTTTAAGCATAAAGTCAATCCACATAGAACTCTCTTTATTACTATTCTTCAATCTTCCTTCTCTAATTTCACATACCTCTGAGAGATAATTAAAGACAATGGTGAGACTATGGAAAGAGATAACAACTGGGGATGGAACCCACAAAGATATGGCTTTGCTATTACTGTTATGGGCTCTTTTTCTTTCTTTAACTATCATTACAGCTATAATTTTCTCTTGTGCTGGTGGTGCTTCCAAGGACAAAGCCTCTGCCACTCAAACTGATACTCACGGTTCAGCTTGCGCCGCCGGGTGCGGTGCAGCCTGCGGTGGTTGAGCCCATCTCCTCCGCCTGTTTATTTAGATGCTCATGTATGAGCTAATTTATCATTTCTGCCATGAAAATACAAACAGTTGAAAATAGGAAATTATGTTTCCTGCCAGTTTCTACCAAAGTCTGTGAGGTATTATGTGTTTTTTGACCGTTTTGTAAGTGAGCAGGATGCGCCGAAGAACGCAGCTGAGTAGAGATAAAGGTACAGTTGCAAATGTAAGAATTTTTTTTTAATTGTTATTGTTATAGTTATTATTAATTTACGAAACACCATCAGTTTTTCTTTCTTGTTTTTTTCAAGTTCAATCCATAAATGTGATTCAATTTGGAAGTGAGAAAAATAGACATAATTTTATAACTACGTGAAGAAAAAAAAGTGCTAAAATTTTCATTCGAGATACTTTAGATAAATCTTATCTTGATCAGAAATATTCGAAGACGAAAAATTCTCAAAATTTCTATGAAATTAACCCTAACTAGTTGTTATTTAATCCATAAATGTATGATGTACCGCTATATTAAAGTTACAGCCAGATACTTCTTATCCAGTCTTTTTTTTTTCCCCCATTGTGAGTCGTGCTTGACCCGTAGCTTTTTCTTTACAAATTTGAAAGCGTCAGATTCCATACGTATTCATATGCGTCTGGATGCGTATCTATTGGATAACCTTGGCCAGATCTTTCGGCCATGCAACACCTGGCTCAATGGCCATTCCGAGTAGTTTTGCATTCTGGTGAAGCTACAGTGATACGAGGGTTCAAAGTTCGAACGCCCAACTTCAGATACTCTGCATGTTTTTTTGACACAATTTCAGTTCCGTACACTATTTTTATTTTTACACAGCATAGATGCATGGAAGCGCATTTATTACGTTTATCATGGTACAAAAATTGTGCCCCCGCCATGAGTAAATGCCATAGACTGTCAAGTTCACAGCCCAAGACTTTTTCTTATTTCAGTGGAGGAAATATCCATGCGGAACTTCTCAGCCGGAATTGACACAAACATGTCTTTCAACACCTCTGGGGCGTCCAAGTCCTCGAGCACCGACAGCAAAACCAGACAAACAAAATTATTAAATATTACTATATCACATGAATCAGAATCAAACATATGCTTTTTATAAGATAGCTGTAAAATGAACATACCTTGAAAACGCCATCTACGCTTCGACCACCAACAAGGAACGTGCATCCTGTTCTTTTGCAATCACTCAGTATCTCTACCATCTTCCCATAGTTCCCATCAGAGTATTTGCCCTGGAAAAACAGTAAATTCTGCCATCCGTCAACATAACTCTATCTTACTGCCAAAAAGACAA
>CANXYI012184425.1:0-10529 GCA_948208565.1 Hura crepitans | reverse complement strand
ACGTGTATGTATATGTACAAACGTGTGCAAGTTTATCAGTACTGTCTTATGAATAAAAATATAATAAACTGATGCCGCCAATGGTTTAAAAAAGTTTGGATTTCCTTTCTTTAGCAGAAAGAAAGTGAAAGAGGAAAGATTTGCCGGTGGTCTCTCCTTAAAAATATATTCAAGTCCATGCTAAACTTTTCACCTTTTAAAATAAGAACAACTGTAAGCACTAACTTAGAAGTAATATATACTGTACTCGAAAAATTTCCCCTATATATACTTTTCTTCTCCATTCACCACTTTTCTAAACAAAAACCTCGACCTATATATCTTCAATTCCCAAAATGAATTATTCCTCAACCTTGCTTATCCTCCTCTTCATAACCCATTCGATAATAATAATAACAAAATCAGAAACCTTAACATGTCCAATGCCACCTGAACTAGCAGACAAGCTTCGTGTAGATCCAGCAACCTTAGCAACAGCCTCTACTGACTATGGCAACATAGTACACGATCAACCAGCGGCTGTCCTTTACCCAACATCCGTACAAGACATGTCCAGTCTAGTAGAAGCTTCTTTCACTTGCTCTACTCCTTTTGGTATATCAATTAGAGGCAATGGCCATTGCACTCATGGACAGGACATGGCTTATAACGGTGTGGTTGTGGACATGAAGAGTTTAAGGGGTTTTAAAAGCGGGGCTGGAGTTTCTATTTCTATAACTAAACCCCTTTTGTATGCTGATGTTGGAGGTGAGCAGCTATGGATGGATGTGTTAAATGCTACACTCAGTCAAGGAGTAGCACCAATATCTTGGACTGATTACTTGGGCTTAACTGTTGGTGGCACTCTTTCTAATGCTGGAATCAGTGGCCAAACCTTCCGATTCGGTCCTCAAATCAGCAACGTTTATGAGATGGATGTTATTACTGGTTAGATTTTATCTATCTCATTTTAATTTCATCCCATTTATCAAACCTTAATTATAAAAATTTGTTAATATAACGAAAGAGATTCACTTGATGCAGGAAAAGGCGAGCCAGTCACCTGTTCGCCAACTAATAATTCGGAGCTGTTCTATGCTGTTTTGGGCGGTTTAGGTCAATTTGGAATTATAACCAGAGCAAGGATCCCCTTGGGGCCGGTTTTGGATAGGGTAAGCAAATTAATTCACTATTTAATTCATATCAAGTAAATCTGAATTAACATTACAGCATGTAATTTTTTTAAAAAAAAAAAATAGGTATTATGGGTACAAATACTGTACGGCAACTTCTCAGCTTTTATCATAGACCAAGAACGTTTCATTGCTCTCCATGGAAAGCAACAGGGAAATGCAATAAGTTATTTAGAAGGTGGAGTTCTATTGGACAATGGTACCCCTAATTCTTGGAGAACGTTCTTTTTCCCACAAGATGACGTCCCAAAAATACAAGCCCTAGTAAAACAATACGGAACTGTCTACAGTATAGAAATAGCAAATAGCTACGATGAACTCACCAAGGATATTATAGACAAGGTATATTCTAATCTCCATTAATTCTCACAGAAATTTTGGAAAGAAATTAAAAATAATAATAATAAAATGGTTTGACAATTTTGGTATTTGCAGGAAATGAAGCAGTTCATCAAAGATCTGAACTCTGTACCTGACTTTGTTTACCAACAAGATGTTTCTTACATAGAATTCATCACCAGAGTCCCTCTTGAAGAGCAAAATACTCAAGCACATCCATGGCTAAATCTTTTCGTACCTAAATCAGGAGTATCAGCCTTCGATTCAGGTGTTTTCAGAGATATTCTTCTTAAAAATAACATCACCACTGGACCTGTTCTTTTCTACCCCATGCTTCGAGACAAGTAAGTGTAAAATTAATAGCTTAATAATAACAAAATTAATTATGATGGAAAGTTGGATTGATTTTATTTATTGGACGATGAGCAATTGCAGATGGGATGACGGGACGTCTGCAGTTATACCAGATGAAGATATTTTTTACGTTGCTGCATTCTTATATTCAAGTGAGATTAATGGCTGGCAAGTTTATGAAGATCAAAACAATGAAATACTGAATTTTTGTGATAAAGCTGGGATTAAAGTTAAGCAGTATCTTGGCTATCATTCAACCAAAGATGATTGGATTGAGCATTTTGGATCTAAATGGCAAATTTTTGAGGAGAGGAAAGCTTTGTTTGATCCCAAAATGATCATGTCAGCAGGACAGAAAATTTTTAACAATTAAATATTTATCATCCATGTAATATAAACTCTAAGAATAACTTTTTGTGTTATAGATATTTTCAACAAAAATAAAAGTTTCAGATCTTCTAGTAGCCTAAACTAAGAAGACTTGCATATTACAATATTTAAGATAGTTTTTCCTACAATACTAAATGTGAACGTATATTCTACTTAATTATTTATAAGGCATACATTTTGAATTTCTTTTCATAAAATTTTCATTCAAATGAGTCCAAAAAAAAAGAACTAAAATTATAGATTCGTTCGTGTGTGACAAATGATACTTGCTGAAGCAAAGTCCGTAAGAGCTTCGAAATGAATCAATCTGTTGAAATTTGAAACAATTATTCTTGTCTATTTATTTATTGAAAAATTTACTTTATGACTGACTATATCTCATATATATTAAAAATAATTATATTTTTTAATGCATCAATTAATAATTAAATGAATTCATTATAAAAAAAAATCAAAGGGATTCAATCATATATACATGTATATTCATATAAATAAGACTATTTTGAACCTAATTCATGATTAATTATTAAATATAAACAGATAAACATATAACATAACTTAATTTTATATAAGTGATAATTTATAATTGAATTGATTGAAAAAAAAAAAACCTTATTTATCTGCGTAGTCAACGGTTGGGTTTAGTCAAATTGGTGATCCAATATTCCAAATAGCCAGTAAGCCTCCCACGTCCATAAGCCTCCCATGTGGCCGAACGCAGGCAATTGGGTTGATCCTCGTAGCCCTATTAGCCCTTAAAGAGTCCTAATTGAGCTTGGGCCTTGAAGCCTGGACGAGTCATCCGCACAGTTATTTCTCTCATCCGCAACCTTCCAAGATTCAGTTTCTTGGTTTCCATTTTGAGTAACTGGTGAAAACGGATTTGCCAACCAACTAGTTTCATCGACGAGGTAAATCACCCATTTCCTTCATCTTGCCTTCTTTTTTTCTTTGTTTTTTTTATCTTTGCTATCTTTTGGTTCTGTTCTAATTAATGAAATTGCATGGCTTCATTTTTAACTTTGGGGAACTTTGCTTTACCTTTTCTTATTAGCATCTATCATCGCTCAAGGAATCTAAATTTTCAGTGAAAAGATTGAAGATATAGTAGCTCAGCGCTGCATAGTTTGATTTGTGAGATCGGAATGTTTTTAAGCTCTCGAAAGTATTGATTTGCACATTTAGCTAAATCGTACTGATTGCCTCTTGGTATCTTGTAAAGTTTTAAGCAGTGGGAGCAGTTTTAAGCTGTTCTGTTTAACTTTCTTGTAGATTGATAGATGGGAAATTGTCTACGTTAATTCTTAGCTATTTACTAAGTGTAGTTTTGTCTGTTCCAAAATATATGGCAGAGTTGTGATTTGTGTTCTTAAACGAACAACTCCAATTAGAACTGCTTGGCAATTAACAAGATGGATAAAATATTTTTAGACAGGTAATACCATAATAGATGCTATTAAATGGGAAAAAAAAATGGACGTTCGATGAGAAAGATACAAAAGAAAATGTTTATCTTTTCTTCTTCTTATTCTTCGTTGCTCGTCTCTCTCTGTTTCAGTAAAAGAACGATTAAGGACTTCTGTAAATGCAACTAATTATACTTGATGAATGTTTATTGTTATGTTCAGCAGCTGCTCAATAAATATCTTTTGTGGCACTTTTTTGCAATGGTCCAGAGTTTAATTTTCTTATAATTTCGACTTTAGATGGTGGATCGACATTGGATTGGTTTCTGTCTGGTCCTTTCATGTCTTGTTCAAATTCTGGATGCCAATGCTGGTGATGCTGATCCAGTTTACAGGTAACTCTAACTCTGCTTGTTTTTAGTTTTAAGTTGGTGTTATAGCATTATTATATATAGTTATTACTTAAAGCCATTATCCGAGCCTCCCACTTTTATTATGTTGCTTGTTGGTTTCCTGCTCCTTGTTGAAGGATTTGAACATACCTTCTTCTTATTTTACTTCTGTAAAATGTTTTTATCAAAATGATACCTGGATCAATTTCTTGCCGTCTTTCTATAGTTCTAATATTGATATAAACTGATACACATTTGCCCAATGCATAAGGAAACTATTAAGATCAATGTCATCCTTTTGATGCTCTTCTAGTTTTGCTCTAATTGATGCTATGGCTAATTAGTGTAACATCTCCAGTTTCAAACATGCATGGTGTGTTATCCCCATCTTATCAGACATTTAAAGAGAATGCACGTGCAATGTTGGAAGTGTTGTCTATGCATTATTGTGATCTTTTTATTTCCTCGCCTCCTTGTTTTTGTGGGGATGTGCTACTAGTTGTTCTTTAAGCAGTCACTTTAGCTAATTCTCATATTCATAATGAATAAGAATACTTCAACCCAACATTATTACTTCTTGTATCTTTTTCGATTTGACAACTGGTACACTCTACTTAGTTAATCACAACATTCTTTGTACTTTCAGGTCATTTTGACCACCTTATTAAGCATTCCAAACGAATTCTGTTGAATATCTCTTCCTAGCATATATTCGGATTTTTAATTTTTCATTTCTAGCATATGTGCAACCTACCATGTTCACTGGAAAGTGTTCAGTATGAGGGAGATGACATTTTTTTTTTTTTTTTTGCTATATATTGAATTTTAGGGCCTGTGTTGGACACTGAAAAATCCGGATGTGTGGGGCAGAAATGCTTTTCCCATTGCAATTTTTCATCTGATGGTCTCGCAGTTGATGGTCCATGGTATATGCAAGAACCTCTTTACTTGAGATGGAAACAGTGGGATTGCCGAGGTGATTGTCGTTAACATTGCATGGTTGACAGAGAAAAGGAAAGAGAATTATCTGGTCAATTTCCTGTGAAATACCACGGTAAATGGCCCTTTAAGCGTGTATATGGAATCCAGGTTCACTTTTCAATAGGTTTATTCCCAGTGATCCTCGTTTTTGAAGTTGATTTAGATGTTACTGTAGTTTCCTATTCTGTGCATCCTGACACCCTTTTTTCAGGAGCCCTTCTCTGTAGTTTTCTCTGCGCTCGACCTTGCAATGCATTTTCATGGTTAGCTGTCCTTTTTCATTCTTCGGTACTATAAGTTGCCTCTTAGACAAGATAAGAAGGCATACTATGAATATGCCACTCTGTGGCATATCTATGGGCTCTTGTCTATGAACTCCGGGTTATGGAGTGCTGTTTTCCACAGTCAGTGAGCTTCTTTTTCTTTGGCATCTGAATGGTCAGGTGATATTATGTTTATTAGTTGGAAATACGAGTATTAATTTGAATGTGAAAGAGGCAATTAAATTTTATTTTTGTACTGCAATGATGTCTAGATGTAGATGTTACTTCCAAACCTTTGCATGCAAGTGCATGTTTACTGGTTGCAGCACATTCAGGCAACATAGATCTATATTTCTATCTTTTAGTGATTGGTTTTTATTATGCCTGAACCCTTACAGTAAATTTATTGCTTTTCAGATAGGCCTTAATACAAAGTTAATCCCAATTTGTTAGGATGGACTTGATTTAAATTTGATCTTTATGTACTTCTATGGCTGGCAACTCATAATTCGCAATATTTGTCCTCGGGCTTCAAGTATTGCTTTAGATAATGACCCCACTTGGCAGCATAATAGGTTCTTTTTTCTTTGGCTTCTTTATTGTCTTGTACACGCAAATACAAAAAAATGGAAATATAAGTTTCAGTGTTTTATGGTGATTGTACTTTAACTGCAGAGATGTGGACTTGACAGAGAAGCTGGACTATTCTTCTGCAGTGGCATTAGTGGGTTGCTCACTCATTCTGGCGATATTAAGGAATGTCAGTGTGAAGGTTGAAGCAGCAAGGGTCATGGTGGCTGCTCCATTGCTTGCATTTGTGACTACTCATATCTTGTACATTAACTTCTATATGCTGGACTATGTTACTTTAATTGCTGAAGTTTTTCCCACCTCTATACTGCAAAGCATTTGGTGACAAACTGAAATGGTTGTGAAAATCTTACAGGATGGAACATGAAAGTCTGCGGTGTCATGGCAGTGTCTCAGCTTCTCATTTGGGCAATTTGGGCTGGTGTTAACCACCATCCTTCTCGCTGGAAGCTGTGGGTGGTGGTTTTCGGAGGCGGCCTTGCAATGCTTTTAGAAATCAATGATTTTCCTCCATATAAAGGGTTTGTGGATGCTCATGCTCTTTGGTATGCCACGACCATCCCTCTCACTTACATTTGGTGGAGTTTCATCAGGGATGATGCCGAATTCAGAACCTCAAACCTTGTCAAAAAAGCAAACTAGTATATCCAAAAAAGAAAAAAAATGATCATCTGTAAAACTCTATGACCTGTTCTTGAACCCGAGAAGGCAAGGTGATGCCTCATTTTTTGTTTTCTTGTAATACTTTTTTTTTCCTCCTGAACTGCAAATAGATAGGAGTTGCGTAGTTTGATATTCATTTTGGATTAAATAATGTGCTGAGATTATGATCTTTTATGTACATCTGAGTTCTTATGTATCAGATGCTTTTTGTGCAGGCTACTGATTCTTTTTGGTTTTTGGGGAATAAAATAAAGATATTCTTTTTGACAAATTAGAGGGTATATAAAGCTCAAGATTACGAAATGCGTCCAATTGGAATTTAATTAAAGTGCTGCAGAACTGAAGTCGGCCAACCTGTCCGCCACTCTTTCTGCAAGTTCTATGAAAAGAATCGATGCATAAATTTCCTATAAATTTAATAATTTATGATGTATGAAGAATGATTTTTTTAACAACTTCTGTTGACTGCTGTGGCTTTCAAACTGTTACTTCAAAGTTTCGCAATTTCTCGCCGTCCATCCATTTGATGTGTTTACATGGACATTAACTCAAAAATTATTAAAATTTTGTGACTTCGAATTCAATTATTTTGTGAAAAATGTGATCCTAATCCGTCCTACCCCATAATATAATAATTGCCAAGTCAGCGTAATTCCGACGGCATGCGGATAACCCACAATTCATTAAAAAAATTCCAGTACACGTTGCATCTGCAGATCACGCGCACGTGCAGTCACTGTAGCGCCATGTAGGATCGCCCCGCTCTTCAGTGGCGTCACGTCGTAATTTCCATAAATATCTATGCCTACTTTCTTATCCTCCCCGCTCCTTCTTTTTCCAAAACCACTAGCTCCTGCTTTTTGCTAGTGTGTGGATCGTCAAATAACCGTACGCAGTCGGTGCACGCTTACGTGTCTCCATCCTCTTCGTCTGTTTCCATTATAAATAACCACCAGTCTCACTTAACGCAATGGATGTGAATACGTGTATTCCTTTATGGTCTTCGTCTCTCTCCCCCTTCCTCTTAATATCCGGAAGAAAGAGAGCAGGTGACGGAGAGAGAGGTGGTGGATGTTGATTCTGTTACCGTCCGTCTCTAATTCGCTTGGTGCAGGTCGGGAACTGATTGGCTTCTCTTGGATGTGATTGACACTTGGCGGAGTTTTAATTGAATGAGATGGAACGGAAGCGACTTGGATCCCGCCTTGCATCAACTGAATCGGAGACTGCGGTGAAAGGTTGCATGGATCTTGATTCTTTTTGTCTCCGTTATTCGTTCAGATCTCAGGTTGGGATTTATTTTTACGTTTATTTTTGTGAAGAGCTGAAAAAGGGAAGATTTTGATTCATTCTTCATGAATGGAAACTTTAGTAATTGCTGTTATCTGATATTGTATGGCATTAATAGATCTAACTGTTAGGATCTTTTAATTAGAATTTCAGTGTTGTACTTCACCTTTTTCTTGTTGAACTGCATTGTTTGCTGCTTTTGTACTTACTGAATTCGTTGTGGTTCATCAGAATTAGAAGCATTCAATCTTGGGCATTAATGTTTGTTCAATAAAAGAATCGTTGTCTCTCAAAATTATAAGGGAAAAAATCCCTGTTTTTATATATAAATAACAATAAAAGAACTTATTTAACAGTAGAATCCGATATAGGTCTGTTGGCTGCAAACTGTAAGTCGAATTTGATGAATTAATTAATTAGGGAATTACTAATAAACTGCTCCGATTTTGTTTTTCCTTTCTCTGTTTTCTTTTTCCTCCCAAAGATCTTTTGGTTTGCAGTTGAAAATGAATTCATGCACGTAGAGTTTCTCTGTTGGAATGTAAATGGTTGGACTTCAATTATCCAATGTCAACATCCACATTCCAAAATTATTTTTTATTAAGTCTCAACCATTCATTTTTAATTGCATGACTTAAGATTGTGTGAATGTGGCCTCATCATTCCCCTTTTTGATACATCATCCTAGCTACAGATTGTTTGATCTGTTAATTATAGACCTTTTCATGTTGGCATTCTGTTTCTCATTTTTAGTTGTGATGGGAATGGCTTCCTGTTATTGTTTATGAAATTTCTTTTTTAACATAATTTCAGTTCACTCGGGAATGGCTCTTTCATTTTTTATGCTTAAGTGATTAAGCTATTCGATGAGGAAATTAGCTGTTTCAATTTCTTTCTTTTTCAGTAAAGGATTTAAATGCATGTTGAATGAGATGTAATTGGACAAAAAGAAGCTAATCAAATGGAAAAATAGAATCAAAGCGAGAGCATTTTACTGAATATGCTCCAAGATAAGTTTAGGAAAAAAACATCTACATTTGAACATTGGTACATGAATCCGTGGTTATTCATTTTAACACTTTTTGACAACAGAAGTGCTAAGTAGTTTCTCTTTTATTACCTTCACTTTTCCCTCTTTACTTTCCTTATGCCGTGTACAAATTTTAAAATTTTTAATACATGTCATTTAGTGAGTAGAGAATATGAGTGGAGAGGTATTTAGCACTCGTCTTGTGACAGATAATCTGGAATTTAGCTTAATCCTAGATTTTTCTTCATTCATCATGATTTTAGGTTTAGATTCCAACATTTGGTGATTTTCAAACTTGATATATGCCCGGTGCTTTCATATCTTGTTCCAAGTTTAGATGTTCTGATCTGTTATCATCGTAAACTTTTAATATCCCTCGGTACAATTCACAAGTTGATGTTAAATCATTGCAAGCATTACTCTAGGTTAATTCTTAAGCTTCACTTTAAAAGAGCAAAGGTATTCGAAGCTTTTCATTGGAATCATTGTGGCTTTTATTCACTTTTTTTTTTTAAAATGTGTGTTCTTGATTGTGCAACACTTCTATGACTCTCGGCTTCTGTGTATGCATACGAATTAATGTTGGTATGCCTTCATCTATTTTGTGCCTGTCACTGATGCGATAATGTTAGTTATGTTTTGTAATGTCACTAGGTGATTATATATTCCTCAACGATGGTATTTATGTTATTAAGGATAAAATGAGGTAGTACTTCTAACCAGAAGCTGCCTAAAGCAAAATTACGATAAATATATCCTTTTTACAGCTGTCACACTTGTTAAGAAGCCTTGGTCGATGTGGGCGAAATTGAATATTTGGCACCTCATTCATATGCATCAGGCAATGTGTACACAAAAACAAATACACTGCTCTCTTGTCGCAATGGGTATCAACTATTTAATGAGAATGCTGGTGATATTCTGATTTCTCATTTATGACATGTACAGCAGAAATAATCACTGCAGATTGTCCTAGTTCTTATTTTCCGTGGTGTTCTGTCCTTGCTAGTGTTGATGCTGGGCCAACTAGACAAGTATCTCATTCTTCAAGCATGCGAATGTAATTGCTTTCTTGCTGTATGCATTGAGAGAATGCGCAGGCATTAGGACTATTGTTTGTAATGCGGTGGATGTGCACTATCATCCTTTCTCATTGCTACTTGTGGATATGCATGAGTGGTCCCTTGTTATGGCAGTCATTAGGGGCCCCTTTTTAGTACGTGTAACAATGGCATGAAAGAGTCTAGAAGCTCAAACATGTAGTTGATATCTCAAGAATGGGAATTAATATATTGTTCACCCCATTAGTCATCACATGAATGCTTCCTAGTTTTGAAGCACGGGAAACATCAGTCATCTATACCTTTTTGAAATTTAACTAATGAGAGGGTTCTTGGGATTCGAAATGTATAACTTTTGTTATCAAAAAAAATATTTTCAGGGAAACCATTCAACCTTGAAGTTTAAACTTTTACTTGGAGGTCCATATTAAGAAAGAATTCTGAGGCAGCCTGATCGAACAATTTCAAAGGCATTGTCGTTGAACTTGTCCTTATGGATCCTATTGTATTCTGTTGTTGTCTTTCATTTTGTCAGTATCTTATGTGGAAAGTGATATGCCCATTGTTCGAGTTTAGATTTTCCAATGCATATAAAAC
>CANXYI012184251.1:0-11191 GCA_948208565.1 Hura crepitans | reverse complement strand
TGCTCTATTATGCTAAGGCTAGATTGGAGTTGTATATATCTATGACCTATGCATTGGAAAACACTATGTACTAAGCATAAAGCTTAATGGTGTATTTGATAAAATATGCTCACACACACATATACATTTATACCAAACATGCAAGTTCAAAATGAAAATATCATATAACATTTACTTATTTTACCAATTTTATAATGGTACTGAATAAGTCATGTTATGTCATTATAATATTATGACTTGTTATTGCCCATTTTATGTCATTTACCTTTTTATGACCCATTATTTGTATTCACGGTTGGTTTCTCATGTTTATTTATCATTATTAGATTTCGTACTCACTTATCAATTTACTTATCATACCAATACCAAAGTTGTTACCTAATTTCCTTAATTTATTTAAACTATTAATTAGTTTATTTAGTTTTATATACACTAGTAAGATACATTCATTATTTAACTACTCATTATATCACTTATTGCCTTTTTCCAAGTTACTAGCCCAGAGGTTGCACAAATGACCTTATCCTTAGGAGTACACTTTAGCTACTACATGATTTGAATAGTTTTATCTATCTAATACTTAGTCTTATCAATATTTGCCACTCTTTTACTCTTAAAGCCCTCAGCTCTCATCTTTTTTTATCTTCTATAGATAGGTCTTTTAGAGAGCTTGAGTAAAGGTGGTTGCTAAACTAGTGGAGGTGCTACCACCGTGGCTTGTCTTAATAACTGTAGTATCTTTTGTGAAAAATTGACAATACTTGTGCTACTGAAAATGCCTAGATAGCATTACTCATTCTAATCAACTCAGCCCTAGTAGTCCCTTGTCTAACTATTATCAAAGCTTGGCTCTTGACTTCCTCTTCACTGTGTGGTGTATTTGAACTCATCTTCGATCTATAGGATAAAAAATAGATTATAAGCCTTAATATCATCCTATTATGTGATTCATGTGTTTAAGACCTAAGGTACTCATATATAACCCTTAAAAATTGAGGAACACCTAAACTATGGCTCTGATACCACAAAATGTGACACCTCTTACTCGATCCAATTGCTGGACAACCCATTATAAATTAAAAACCTTTTTGAGATCAATTAAACTACATTTTTAATCTTGCAAATCTTGTTTAAATAAAATTTCACTCTAACGTTTTAAAACAGCTTCGAGAATCCTTGTGTTAAAAATCCAGCAGCATAACAACTATATCATGCCTTGACTTTTAGTTCAATTTTCCATAGGGTTAGAATGGAAATTAGAAGAAAATTGGAAAATTAGATGGATGTATAGATTGAGTGGAGTTGATTGGCACAAACAATGGAGCAAAAAGCATTAAAAAGGGTAAAATGGTAATTTTGTTAAAAGGCTAAAGGTAAAATGGAAAATTCACTATTCATGGTAAAAAAGATGAGAGAGAAATATAGAATTAATGAAAAGGTGACATGTGGCATGGTAATGATGAGAAAATGTTAAAAAATGAGCTCCGGGAGCAAGCCCTAGTGAATGGTGACAATTGAGTTATGAATAGTGTTCTTAGGCTAAATGGAGTTAACCCCTCCAAAAATTAGTATTAATTATGAGATACATTGTGATGAAATTTTGTGTGCATTTGAGGTCATATAGGAGGTTAAAAATTGAAAATAAAATCAAGGTTATAGTGTAATGTGAATAGTAAACCAATGAGAGTTGAATGAAAAAATTCAGAAATGTGCTTAGAAAATTTCAAAAGTGGCACATCTTGATGGTTAAAAATTCCAATGAATCTAAAAATCATATTGTTGGAATTTTCTAAACATGATAGCTATAAAAAAAATTAGTGAAATAAATTCAATTAAATGTACATATTTAAGGAAAAATGGTGGAATATTTGTGTAGGGAGCATTTTTAGCCATTGGATCAAATAGTGGCATGATAAATCCTAACCATCCAAGTGTAACTCATAATTATTGACATGGAAAATGATTAAAAGATAAATACAAATGGATTTAATCTATCCATCCATGTGTAAATACTATAGTTTAATCTCAACCATCCATTCATTATATAAATATGAAAATAATAATTAAATATTCATTTGCTTCTAGCCCATACATGTCTCTCCTCCCTTCTTCATGGCTGAATTTTGTTCTTCCCTTTCTCCACCATTTTTACACCTTATTTTTACCAAAGAACCACTAAATAATACATAAGAAAGGTCACTCTTTTAGCTAAACATCTTAGTCACTCTAAATTAGTTGAAAGAGATAAATTTTAGTTGATAAAAAAAGATAAAAGATATATGTTTTTGGTCACTCCAAAGTTGGTAAGTTGATCTCAAACTAAGTGATTTTTATGAGGTTATTTGAGGTGTAGAAATGGATTTATGAAATTATATGTTGAAGTTTTATGTGAAATAATATTTTGATGACTTTTATGTGAGGAAACAAATTATGGACATGGTGAGAATTATGAGATGAGATGATGATGAAGTGGAACTAAAGATGAGAGAAGCAAGCTTAAATGGATTTAAGCTTGAAAGGTATGTGTATTCATTTTTTATGAATTTTTATGTTGGTGTATATTATGGAATTTGCCTAACTTGCATAATTTAAGTGTCCTTAGCAAAACCGATGTATGGAATCATGAACATAGCTTAGGAAATGAAGTTAAGGTGATTGAAATTAGAAAATTTATGAATGTGGCATAAATCATCCTTTAGGCTGAAAGTGATATATAGCGAATAATGAAATAATTTATAATGTAATTAGGTAGCATTATGTAGTATGTAAGTTGGTGAATTTTGTATTATGACTACTTACATAAAATATAAAGGAACATTTGAATAAATATTAGGATAACTATTTGCATTCCTTCCTTTCTAAGGTCAGTCAAATCGAGACAACTAAAGATTCAACTTAAATCTCACTTTTTGAGTCCCAAATGATAAGAACGAATTTGAAGATTCCAAATTCTTTTCTAACTACCCTAGAAAAGCGAGTTGGGTACAACAATGTAGGAGTCACCACCTAACCAAATTTAGGAAGTACCTTGTAGAGCTAAAAACCAGAGTGATTTGGAACCCTACTCTTATTTATACCTCAAGTTAATATGGAATTTTAGATTAAATTTATAATTTTAGCCTTTTTCACAAGCATGTTTTGGAATTAAAATAAATCACATAATCACATAAAAGAATAACAAAACATATTTATAGAAATAAATAAAATACTTGAAATTAAAGAACACCACACATGAAATTAGGCAATTGATTTTCTTTGTGATATTTTGTTCTCGCATTCGAATTTATGAAAATAGATTTTATTATTGATGACTTTTATTAAAGAAAAATCAAAACCCATTTTTATTAGGAAAACACCAATTAATTAGGTATAAAATGATTTGGTTATTTTTATAACGTGTAAAAATCATTTTCTACATAGTACAACATTCACAGAATATATAAGGAAATAGTCAGAATGAATGACCTAAAATACATTTTAACCAAAAAGGAAATAAAAATTACAAGAAAATTATCAAAAATACATTCTAACCGAATAAAAAATAAAGTTACATTAAAATTACCTAAAATACAATCTAACTAAATAAAAATGGAATTATATTGAAATAGATAAAACAAAAGGAAAAAAAATAAGAAGAAAATAAAAGGTTAGACAAAATAAATAAATAAAAACAAAATAATAAAGGGAGGAAAATAGCAAATGGTCAACTTCACTAGATGTTTGAAAAGAGAAGAAGACAAATTAAATAAAACCTCAATAGATCCCATACAACTCACATTGAAACAAAACATAATGTTAGTATAAGGTGAATGATGAAATTGATAGAAATAATAAATAATAAAAAGGATATGAAATAAAGAAATAATGAAATAACATAACAACATGTGAAAATATAGCGATAATAATTGAATCAAAAAGTACACAAGAATAACATATTGACAATGTACAAACAAAATAAGGGTACTAATCTAACCAGTAGATAAGAACCTAAATAAAATAAGGTTATCACATTTAACTAGTGAATGGGCAACAACAAATAAAATAAAACAAAAACGCACTATGCTTGACTGGTAGATGGATGAAAAAAAAGAAAATAAAGAAAAAGAAGGAGGAGATTTGGTTGACCCATAATGTATAATTGCCTTTAGGAATGAACTCAAGAGAAAATCAGTAAAAAGTTTTAAAATAAACTGTAAGAAATTAGAAAAAGGTATTTAGAAATCATTTTTTTTCATATTTATAGTGCACACTTACTAAGAAAAGTTAACCCTTTTGGACTAGTACAAAGTTTGACTTAAGTACATAAATCCTAAGATTGAAAATAGTCATTTTGGCTTGAGGAAAATGGGCATTTTTGCCACTAAAATAGTTATTTTTTATGGCTTATTTAGGAATCCATCCAAGACTTAGATATGTGAAACAACACCATATTGGGAGCTGAAAATAACCATTTTAGCCTTGTGAAAGTGGCTATTTTGCCTTCAGCAAAATGGTCATTTTGGGTGGCAAAATAATATCACTTTGCCCTAAAAAAGTGAAAGTTTAAAATTTTATTTTTAATTGATTTTTCCCTTGGATTCAGTGTTAGGCAACAAGCTCAGGCCTATTAGCCGAGCCTTGAGTCCATCACAAATGCTAGTTTTTCTCACATTTTTTGTCACATCATGAGCTTATCATGTTAAGTAAAAGTCCACAATCAAAAATTAACTATTTTTCTCAAGCCTTGGTGATAATATTCTTATTTATCAGAATTTTCCTATCTTTGTTAATCATTAGGCAATCCAAACACAAGAGCCCTAGAACCTAGTGTTTATAGTTGTCCCTAACTTTGTAAAGGCAACTATAGAGTGTGTGAGGTGACCAAAAATTTAGAAAGATACGTACCTTATGGGGTGACCTCTTTTAAAGATGTCCCAATGTAGATTTAGGTAGTATTAAAAAACATTAAACCCACGGTTGATGCGATTCAAGTAATGCTAGAGATATTGCACCTGAGGTTGATTTTTTCCTTTAGACAGTGCTAAAGACATTATATCTAAAGTTGGTTTGGTTCCTTTAAATAGTGCTAGGAGACATTGCATTTAAAGTTGATTTGGTTTAGGTAGTGCTTGGAGACATTAGACCCAAAGTTGATTTCTTCCTTCAAATAGTGCTAGAGACATTGCATCTAAAGTTGATTTGGTTCAAGCAATGCTTAGAGATATTGCACTTGAAGTTGATTTTTTCCTTCAGATATTGTTAAAGACATTGCATCTGATCTTATTGTAACTCAAACAATGCTTTGAGACATTCCACCCGAAGTTGTTGTGATTTTGGCATTGCTTTAAGACATTGCACCTAAAAAGTTATTGATTCAGATAGGGCAAGCCATTGCATCTGACCTTGATGAATTTGTTGGAATAAAATTTTCCACTTTTATTGATTGCATGTGCTTATCCTTAACCCCATATAACTGGGCAAATGGTGGCTGAACTATTAATGGTTTAGCATTTATAATGTTACACAATGAATGACCTTGAAAAATTTTACTTGCCATTTGTGAAAAAGGGGTGAAATATGTTATAGACTATATCAAAATCCCAATGTAGATTCATGCTATATGTGAGTGTGTCTTTTATTTATGTCATTTTAATTTCTCAATAATTATATTTGCATGCCTTGTGCGTGTTATAAGTACGTAATTATATGTCATGATATCTTATTTTATTCAACATTTTATGTCATGATAAATATAATCTATCGATTCATAAATGAGAAAATTTTTGTACAATTATTTGTGTCTTACTTTAAGCTGTACAAATGATAAAAACAAAAAGAAAGAAATCTAAGGAGGGAAAGGGTGTCATTGGGCTTGTAACATCTGTATCTTTATCTCTATAGCCTTCATCTTATTGGTCAGCTCATAATAAGTCTCCTCAATCCTCGTGCTAATATT
The DNA here is from genome assembly GCA_948208565.1 of Hura crepitans. Lineage (NCBI taxonomy): Eukaryota > Viridiplantae > Streptophyta > Magnoliopsida > Malpighiales > Euphorbiaceae > Hura > Hura crepitans. Next base: position 5,256 of record CANXYI012184251.1, on the reverse strand, counting down.
TGTATGTATGAACTGGAGTTGCCCCATAAGGCATGTCTCTATGCCTTATATTAGGATCTCAAATGAGGGGGGTGGTGTTGAAGAAGATGGACCCCCCTCAACTATCCATTATCTCTATGATAGAGGCTTCATAAGTTAATCCCCACCTAGTAGCTTGGTGAGGTCTATGGTCAAGTGGTCATCCTCTCTTAGCTACTCTCCCACCCACTTATGAAGCTCAACTACTATTAGTAGCCTATAGCCTTTTAGTGACTAAGAATCACTCTTTGCAATAAAAATAGCGATGTAGGTGTTATCATTGACTTAGAACTACCATTAGAGTGTTGTGCCCATGTGCTACTTTGGGTTGCCTAACCCTAGTAGGACAGCTATGATGACCTCAGTTATGATGATCCCTTTATCGAGGGATTTATTGGCTCAATATAGGCGCTCGAGGATGGCTAGTGTCGAGTTAAACTAAACATTATGCTCTATAACTGAAAGTCTATAAAACTTAATTAATTTCTCTTAATTGGCACTACTAACATGCCCTAAGTAGCTGACCATAAAGACTCGATGTAGGTAAAGGTGAACTAGGTCTTTGATGGATGATGCCTTAGTCTAACTGGCATTGAAGAGCATGCCAGCTCGACTAAGGAACTTCCAGTGCTTGTGAAGAGATTTGAGGATCTTTGTAATCCCATTTATTTATAATTAGAGGAGCTTTATGAACTATAAAAAGGATATCTTGTTTCATGTCTTGAGTGTAGTGAACTGAATGGCTGTAGTGTCACTAGGTAATGCATGTTAGAACTAGAGCATGCTTGAGAACTCCAGTGTGATAGCTTGGTATATGGCATATCTTTAGAAGTAGAACTCTACCATCCTACCTATGCTAGTAACTGATATACTCACTCAAGTACACCTAGCTCTCTAAGTGTGTGACTGTATAAATAGTGGCTCTCAATTTGCATAATTATTGAAAGGCATCAAAACCACTCCACTTCATTATGAGAAAGCCAACTGGGCATGCCATATGCTCGGGCATATGTTGGTAAGATGGATGGCTTATTGCATTAAGGAGGCATGATGGATTGTATGTATGTATATATAGAATAGTTAAGGGTAAGGAGTAGTTGAAATTTTAAAAAAATGACAAAAAAGGAAAAAACTGCCCTTAAATAGAAAACAATCCAAAATGGCAATTTTTGCTAGGGCAAAACAACCATTTTGGCCTTTGGAAAATGGTTGTTATGGGCCTTGAAAATGGCCATTTTGAAGGCTAAAATGGTCATTTTACTTTCAAGCAAACATCCATTTTAGGCTTTAACAAAATGCCTATTTTTAAATGTGAAAATGGTCATTTCTCTATAAGAAACATTTGTTTCAAAGCAAAGCACTATTTTTTACCTTCCTAGGCTATAAATGCATTCATGTATGTGTTTTTTAAATCAATGGGTGATGAATTTCTTCAAAAACTTCACAAGATTCTTGATCCTCGATTGACATAGGCAAATTCTACTTTGACTCCTTTTAGTGGATTAAAATTCCTTCAATGGATCCAGCTTGATCTATCATTTCTAAAGGCTGCCACCTGCTTTTAGGACTTGTAGTTTCACATGTTTTAATTTTCTCATCAAGAGTTATGTCTTTTAGCTGAAGAATTTATTGAATTCTAGGGGTACCCTATTCTTCTGATACACCACTTTATTGTCCTAACTATATTCCCTACTACCTGTATAAGGTGATCGACGCACTCAAGATACTTCCTTGTTTAGCTACTAGATGGATCCCATAGAGAGAACCAATTTCTCTTAATGCTTTGTTGACCTATGATGAAGGCTACATAGACATCCTATCCCTTTATGTAAGTGTATACTTATTCCTTTTTTTCTCTAAGTATCTCACAGTTACTTCTGAAGGCCACTCTAGAAACTATCAATTATTCAGTGTGATAAATGATCTAACTAAAGGCTTGAATTCTTTCCCCTTGATCTTTGCTGAGACTATCATGGGACTAAATGTTGTAGAATAAGGTGAAGTTGATTTTTTCCATGGGAGCCCACTTTTGCTTTAGATTTTTTTTTTTATAAAAAATAGACTACCCTATAAGGGGTTTTTACCCTATTCTCTAGTTTACCATTTGCTTAGAAAGCCCTTTCATATTTTCATTCCTAACAAACTTTTTAAAAATAGACTACCCTTAAGGATTTTCACCTTATCCTTAGCTTGGCTTTTGCTTAGGAAGCCTTTTTAGCATTCCACTCATAATAGCTTTTTTAAAGATCTACTTGTAGGAGAAGCTTCACTTGTTAGATGATCTTCCCCTTACGTTCTTAGATCTTATAGTCTGAAGCATTTATTGCCTCGTGTCGTTATGCAGCATTCTTCAGATATGGAGCAATAGGTCTTTTGGATGAATGCTATCACTGATGAGAGTATAACTTTCATGAACTAGAGAATTTCTTTGTGGCATATATGACAGAGCAGTTCTACAGGTTATGTACCCCTAGTTGGCTTACATAAAGTTACATTTTATATCCCTAATCATTATGCAAGGTAGTTTGGTAAGACTCAAGGCATTGTTAACCACCCACTATCATTTAGAAGGGGAGACTTGTTTGTCATTTTTACTATTAAGATCACAACTTGTTGAAGCAGTTACCTTTATAGTTCATAATTCCTTCCAAAGTTTCTTGCAATTTTTAGACTTCTAAAGCATATAAGTATTAGGTGACTAGCTCTTTTAGGGACAACTAATCTTGATGGTTGAAAACATGGGATGGAAACAAGAGGCAGAGGATTGGAAAATGTGCATACTTTTATTTCTTTTCTAAATATAAAATAATATAATAACAATATTTCTATTTCTTCAGCCATGAGATGCTTGATCAAGCTTATTAAAGTGGTTATATCTACTTGTATCATATTGGCATTTTATGATAATCAAAATATGACATTAATGCAACAACACATTTCTTCATTTAATCAAGGGAAATCTTAATTACATATTAAACTATTATCATTAATTAGCCCTAATGGGTTTTCTTGATTGATTATTTTCTTTCAGCACCTAATTGTTGCATAGGATGCTTTTTTTTTTAGTCTTCACCCTATCAAGGCGCCCGTTTCTAGCAATGCTACCTTTTTTTTGTTTTTGACACATAAGGCTATTTTTCTCTACCTTTTCTCTTTTATTTATCTTTAGCCATAAAACCATTTTAATCTATCCATGTTAACTGGCTCCTTAAACTTATTTCTATCACAATCTATAAAAATCATAGTGGCCCTTTGCAATAATTATTTAAGAATGAATAGTCCTTCCTAGTTAGCTTTGAACTTTCCCCTCGGATTAGTTAGACTTAGTCTTATCTGTTTGAGGACTAGTCCCTCTTCCTTTAACTTGTAATTTTTCACCCTTTTGCCATAGGCTCATGCCATTCTTTTATGATAAACTTGATTGTGATAATTAGCCCTTAACAGCTTCTCATCTAGCAATTTCAATTGTTTAAACCTTTGTTATACCTAGGATGCCTTAGAAATCTTTGCCTCTATAGCCACTCTCAATGACTAAAGTTTAATTTTTGCTAGAAGTACTACATTTATCCTATATACCAAGGAAAAAGGAGTAGCACCTATTGAAGTTTAGATAGTAATCTCATATCCCTAAAAAGCAAATGGAAGTCTATCAGCCCAATCCTTATATGTCGCAATTGTCTTAGCCAGGATCCTCTTGGCATTTTTGTTTGCCACTTCGACTGCTCCATTAGCTTATGGTTTATAAGGAGAGCATTTATGTTGTTGTATCTTTTATTTTTGTAATAGTGCCTTTGTCTTTAGCCAAAAAAAGAACACCATTATCTAAAACTATGTGGTGTGGAACGTCGCATTTGCATATCAAATTCTTCTCTATGAATTTAGCCATCTCTTTTGCTGCCAACTTCATAAAGGATTCTACTTCCACCCATTTTGAGAAATAGTCGATGGCTACTATAATGAAATGATGCATATTTAAGGCTATCGGATGTATCTCTTCGATTATGTCTATCCCCCATATAGCAAATGGCTAAGGAGATGACAAACTATGTAGTTTTGAAACTAGCACATGTCTTAAGTCCCTATACTACTGGCACTTATGGCATATACTTTGAACAATCATGGTTTATAGTAAGCCAAAAAAACCCTTAGCACATGATCTTTTTAGCTAACCCTAAACCATTCATGTGTGTGCCACAAGACCCTACATGTATCTCTTTTATGACCCTTTTTGCTTCTTTCTCCTTTAAGCAATAGAGCTGAAGACCATCTTACTGTCTTTTGTATAAGACCCGATCTACACTGATGAACTAAGTTGATAATTTCTTTAATACCCTCTTATCTTTACCTATAGCTTCATTAGGGAATTTCCCACTTTTTAGATAGTTTTAGATGTCATAAAACCATGGCTTACCTTCTTCCCATCATATTTCTATTATCTACTTTATCTCATAGTAAGCCTTTTTTGAATTAGAAATAATTATTGGTTTCATAACTATTTTATCTATATTATCCCACATAGAGACCAGGGTGACTAATACATTTGCTAATTGATTCTTATCCCTTAGAACATTGCAAAAGGTGCACATTTCAAACTGTCTATTCATAGATCTCAAATGCTCTGCATAATGCATTAACTTCTCTTCCTAATTGATCTATTCTTCATTGGTCTAATACACTACCAAGGAAGAATCCTTGAATACCTCAACTATCTTTGTATCAAGAGCCAATAATGCTTTTGGCTCAAATATACAAGCTTCATATTATGCCATGTTATTTGTAAACTTGTATTTTAACTTTCTAGCTAATGGAAGATTTGCTCCTTCATAAGTTATTATAATTACTCATGCTTCTTAGCTATTTGCTACTCTATCAAAATACATTTACCACCTTTGGACTATTATCAAGGTTAGATGCTTATATAGGAGTTCAAACTCTAATACTTCACCTTCTAATGGATGACTAGCTAGGAATTCTACAACTGCATATTTTATGGTCTTTTATGTTATGTACTGGATATCAAACTCTTGGAGCAAAAGAAGCCGTTTACTCATTCTTTCTACCAAACATAGAAATGTCTAAAGATATATTAAAGGATTATGTTTGGATACCACTTGTAATGTATAATATTGGAAATAATGTCTCAATTTCTTTGAAGCCTATACCATTGCCAAACAAATCTATTTTACTTCTATGTACATGGCCTCGTAAGGAGAAAGCTTCTTGCTCAAGTAATAAATC
>CANXYI012184193.1:0-12274 GCA_948208565.1 Hura crepitans | reverse complement strand
ACATATTTGACAATGCATTAGTCATGGCAGCTATCATTCTTTTCTCCATATCTTAAAAGATCTCATTTAGCATGGTTTTCATTACTACTTTATCTATGGGAATGATCGCTCTTTTTGCTAGATTGAAGATGGATCAATATTGGTTGCAAAATAAAAGGTTAGTTATGATACATGAATTGTCTAGGATGATGCATGATATGTAACATGTGCCTTATGCATGAATGATATAAATATGTTGAACACATGTCATAAGATTCATAAGTAAGAAGTCAATAAACCATTACAAGATTACAACCTTTGATGCATGGTTAATGTGTCATGTGTTAATATAAAGTGTAATTGAGTCTATATAATGTGTGTTTACCATGCAAAAGTACTAGGATGGAAATGTAAAAGTTTATGAGATACAAGAAAGATACAAAGTTTATGTCATGTGTGTATAAATATAATGTTACGCATGAATATAAATCAAAGGATATGTGTTAAGATATACAAGGATAAACACATATAATTATCCTTCCAACCTCATTACTCTAATACATGAGGTCTTAGCAATTTCTTTCCTAAGTGGGGTTACCTAAGCATCAAAAGGGGATGCATGGGTTGATTTATGGTCCAAATTAGGCCTAATGACCTATCATATTTAAAGCACATGTAAAAATAATGACCTGTAACATTTAAGTCTTGTTTGATGTGAAATTAGGTTGGGCTAATTCCAAATAAAAGGCATAATGGGCCTGCCCCCACTTCAAATAATGTTAAATGTAATAGGCCTATATAGCAATCATTATATAATCGCAATAACTTAGGGTCATGCAACCAAAGGGAAGATACTAAACTTGTCTATATGGGGTACATAGTTTTGTTTGAGAAGGCATTATGGTTCTCACAAGTGAGGGTCCATCGCAATGGGTCTTTCTAGTCAAGGATAATATCTACCGGTTTGTTTACTATTTCATATACCTAAAGGCACAAGACTTATGAGTGATAGACATACTAGTAATCTCCCATTCTTGAATGAAAAATGGGTTCATAGGTCACAACACCATCCAAGATAAAAAGGGTCACAATTTATACATAATAAAATGCATGGGACTGATAAAAATTAAAATATTAAAAGGCATATTATTTGGGCACTTTCGAATTCAATTCTTAATCACTAGTAGAGTCACCACTATTGATTTATTTTATTTTACTAGGGACAAGAACAATTAGTGTTTGAAGTCACCACTTTGCTCTACACCAGGACCACTGATCTTTTACCTAGAAAGGGTTCAAAATCTAATCTTATTAATGTCCTAATAATATACCTTTCTTTATATTATAACATTTATCAATCCCATATCAAGTAAGCATGTATTATAATTAAAGCATTCATGTCAACATTTCAAATAGAAAAAGTAATTTATAGTATTGAAAATATACCACAATCATATGTATATATTGACATCCAAAAATTAGGTCATTTATTATTGGTTGTTTGAAGTGACAATTGCCCATAATTCAATAAGAATTAGTGGTAATTGCCTAACTCCCATCTTTAGGAGATTAGCCTTTCTAAAAATACATTTTCCATTAACTTTTATTGAGGAAAACTTAAAACTATTTTATTATTGAAACAATAATTAGTTATGTATAAAACCATTTGATATGAGGTTAGGCTTTTATCATGTAAAACAAGTTATTACTCTACCAATTGCAACCCAAAATAACCAAAAATAAATAAAAGTACAAAACCAAATGAAGTAGTTAATGGCACATAATAGGTCTTATCTATACATTGTTAAGTTCATGTTAACTCAATACTAGTCTTTATCATGTCATGCCTAATATGTTTGCCTGGACCTCCAAGCTAGTACGAAGGGTTATTCTTACACAACTCAATGAAATGGTTAGTAACACAAATAATTATTCGTGAAGACATAATACTAGAATGGCAACATCATGTGTAATACAAATAAGAATGGTCATGATACATACCTAGAAAAGGACTATCACTAAATGAAAAATTAATTATGCAAAGTAAGACATAGTGATAAATACAAATATTCATAAAGATTGGGATTTAAAGCATATGTCTATGCAAACTACACTGCTCATGAAAGGGAGTCTATGCAGACTATAAAATAGAATAAGCATGCATAAAATGTATATGTCTATGTGGATTATGATCATTGTGAAATAGAGTCCATGCAGACCTCACATTAATTGTAGAATATCAATATGCACATTAAGGCATAGAATAATCATACAACATGCTGATATCACACATGTAAAAATGGTAAACAAGATACATTAAAACATGGTACATAAAGCAAATAGAAAATTGTTATCGAACAATAGTGCAAATGGATGTTAGATCATACACATATCAATATAGTAAGTCTATATGGACCTTGTTATGCCTTAAGGTATGTCCGTGAAATTAGGATGCCAATTATAGAATGATCCCAATAGTTTAACAAGTCATTGCACATAATCAAATATATCAAAATAACAACTTACTCCTATATTCAATATGGGGTTTACATAGAACCACCTCATATATGATCAATCATGGGATATCATAAGTTCATTGAAACAATATGAATGAATAAAGATAAGTATAGTAAGAGGCCTTAAATCTTAACTTGTGACTGAGCTTTAAGCAATAATGCAAAAGGTAGAGTTATGGAAAGAATTATTATTTTGGTGTGAGTTAAAGGTCTAGTAGATCAATCTTGCTTTGGAGTCCTCTCCTAGACTCTCAAAGATTGTGAGAAGTAATTCATAGGTAATGATTGATCTTTATAGATTATTTATGTTCAAATAGGTTAATGGGAGGGTTATTTATAAGGTTAGTGCATAGCTTTCCCATCTATAAGAAGCAGAGTCCTGCTAGGATTAGGAATTAGAGTCCAAATAAGAAAATCACACTTTTAGAAGATCTTCATCAGTAGGTTCGTACAGACCTTGGTCATTAGGTTCATCTAAACCTAGGCTTTAGGTTTACTCGGACAATTAATGGGTATTGGGCATGGTTTTATGTTAGCCTGTGTGGACTTACACCATGATGGTCCTTATGGGCCATGGTTTTAAGTTTCTTGCCTTATTCTTAAGCCTATCTCTAGTTATCATCATTGGACCAAAAAAGTGAAGGAGTCTATATAGCAGGGGCTTTACCCCTATACCCCTATTAAAATTAGTGTCGAGCTTTGAGTTTGGGCCTATTGACATAAGCTCTCTACTACTAACACAAACTCCCATTTTTTTGGCAATTCAGGTCACTCTAAGAGCTTTTTGAGTTGAGTTAAAATCCAAATCCATAAAAATGTTCTAGACCCAAAATTAAGGCATCTACAATTGCCCTCACTTTGTGTGTGCTGTGAAATGTTAAAGCAATAGTGCACACCAAAGTACTTTAGTTAGAGATAATTACCTGAAGGTATAATTACCTAGCTCTAAGCTACATCAAATATGGATGCCCGCCTCTAAATCATTGCAAAAACTTGCTAAACCTAAATTGTATCTTCCCTTTGAAAAAGAATTGATGTTGTGAAGATAAACTAGACTGAATATAAGTGCCTGCTTGTCATCGGGTGAATTAAAAATACAACTATATTAGAAAATGCCTTTGCTTCTAAAGTTTTGAGATAAGGTTTAAAAGGAAGCTACATCGAATATGGATGCCTACTTGTCTTCAAGTGAGATTAAAACATTAGACTAAAAAGAACTATATTGAATACGAGTGCTTGTTCACCTTCAAGTTAAGATAAACAATGCTGAATATGGGTGCCTATTTACTTTTAAAGGAGTTTTAAGATTTTAAACTGAAGAAAACTACACCGAATATGAGTGCTTATTTGCCTCCAAGTGTGTAATTTGCAAAAGGGCTAAACCAAATCTAGTGATGAGTCCGAATAAGCTAAATGTTAACCAAACCAAATCTAGTGATACGTTTAGAGAAGTTGATAATGTAAACCAAATTAAATCTAGTAATGAGCTTGAATAATAGTTTGATGGTATGGACCGAATCAAATTTGGTGATAAGCTTGAAGAAGTAGATAATATGGACTTAACTAAATCTAGTGATGAGCTTGAAGAAACTGATAGTATGGATTGAACAAAATCTAGTGATAAGCCTAAAGATTCCCATTTTTTTGCAATTTGTGTCACACTGCAATCTTTTCGGGTCAAGTTAGAATCCAAATCCATAAAAATGTTCTTGACTCAAAATTGAGGTGTCTATATCAAGTTTCCTTAGCTCTAATTGCCTTTCAACTTCATAGGCTCATATTCCTATAAATACATATGCTCTTAAGCCATTTATCCTAAACTAATAATTTTGTTTACGATGCTCAATGCATACTCATTATAATATTCATAGATTCAGCTCAAGATGCTTTATAGATATTTGCCACATTTATAATTTTCATGATTTATTGTTAACTGATGAAAGATTCCAAATGTTGTTTTAAACATATTCCTTAGAATGTAGTTAAAATATAAAGACAATAAATTATATATCTAATCAAGTATATAGGAGATGGGAAAATTAGGGTATATACATTAATTTCTTCTACTTTTAGGGTATATACATTAATTTCTTCTACTTTTAGCTCTCACAATTAGACTTTTTTCTTTCTTTTTAGCTTGACACTACCCTTCCTTTATACCCTTAAGTCCCTATTCTCCTATAACACTCCTTACTAACTGAATGGCCATAGTAGTAGCAATTATCATTGTTGCATTGTTATTGTTCCCTACAACAATTGATTTAGGGCTATTGTCTCTCGATAGCACCTATCTCCACCTATTCAAAACCTCTAATTCATAATGGATGAAGCTCTCATTCTTAGCTCAATCTTTAAACTACCATTGATTCTAAAATTTTAAGATTAGATTACACTTGATTTCTTCAAAATTCCATACCGAAATTCCCCTCAAGTCATTTTTTGCCTCTCTTATTTTTTCCAACAAAAATCTTCTTTGCTCTCTCCCTTGTTCTATAAAATTTAGACCTATGTGTCCCTTGCTCTCAAAATTTTAGCTTCCATCCAAAAGCTTCTAACTATCGAATTCCATAGCCTTTAACAAAATAGATTATTATTGATTTACTGTTGTTTTCCTTGAGTTCCCAAACTCTTCTCATCAACCATCTTTGACTAAGTATTGTTCCTATGTTAAATTTAGTTATCTAGATTGTAGGGAGGTGTTTTCAATTCAATTATGGCATAAGAAGGAAAGAAACAATTTAGGGTAAGTGAATTATTATCGGTTTGGGAGCAAAAAAAGGAATAGATAGAGGAAAAATAGCACTCTCTCTTTTCCCCTTTTTTATTGCTTTAGACTGACTCCTATACTATTTCCCCTTATGGTCCCCTTTCTCTTACCTACTAATAATTAGACCTTTATATCCTTCTATATCTTTCATTATTTGAGCACCATACATTTTCTAAGATAAAAGGAAATATTTCCTCTTCTTTTTTTTTTTAATTTTATTTACTTAGTTCCTTTTTACTTTAGTCAATTAAAACATTTCATGTACCTATATAATTACTCCCTCACTTTGGAAACTCGAAAATATGATTTAGCATATATAAATGCCAATTAGCATTCATAGGTGGCTTCAGGTGTTACAATTCTCCTTTCTTTAAAAGAATTTCATCCCATAAAATTCTCGAAGTCCCACTCTTTTATCATATCCTTTCTATGATTTTTGTAGCAATACCCAAGAAAGGATTTTATTTCCCATTTAGTGCTCTAATTCTTTATGGCAAAGTCACGGCCTTTATCTATGTATTTCTATTATTAGTCTATCCTGATTAATTAATTTAATATTTTTTATAGAATTGCTTTTGTAAAGGAATACCTCATAAAAGTCCCAAATTTGAAAAGTTCAACTTAACACATATGCATTTTTTATTGATGGGGTTTTAAGAACATCACTATTTACCCTTTTGTCAATCTTATAGAATTCACCCCTAAATACAACCATCAAAGTATATGTGTGCAGGCACAATAGAATGTATGGCTTCCTAACACTTATCCTAAGACCATAGGGTTACTTTGGCAAATTGAATATGAGCCAACAATCATCAAATTTACAATAAATTAAGAAAAACATATATATAAGAAAAATAGATAGATAGCAATATGAACATGAAGCAGTATCCCATCCTATAAATGTTAAACTTTGATGAAAATCCTTAGGCTATGTAAAAGCTCAAAAAGAATACACTTACTTGTTGTTTTCCTTAGTTATGGGAGCTTGCTGAGTAAATGAGGACATCCTCTCTTGTAAATGTAGGTAATCTTGCAAGAATCACCCTACATAACTTGAGTAAAGCATAAGTGCATATTTCTGGCATGCACCTAGTCCTTAACTCATGACTCAACTTACTAGAACCTTAAACCTACTCTTATACCACTATTATAAAAAACCATAATAGTTTTTATATAAATAAGTATGCAAGTGTCACATTACACTATCTCATAGCCTAAATACAATAACATACATATGAAAGAACATTAAGAATATGTAAATGATTAGAATAAATATACAGTTGAAAAAAAAAGACTCTTTTAAGAAAATTATTATGAAAAGAAACCAACATTATCTAGAAGTTTGACCTTTAAACTAAATTGCAAAAGTGTAACCATTTAAAACCAAACCTTAAAAAAGCACTTAGAATTAAACATACTAAAAAGCTACAGAAAATCTAGCAAAGTCACGGATGTCCGGAGGCATATTAAAAATTTTTTACTTGTAAAGAAACACTGCTATAACACATATCTTTTTAGCATGTATCATCATTACATCACTCATAAAACCATATTACATATCATCTCACACCTATGTATACACACACTATAGCAGTATCAAGCACACAACACATAACATCATGACATGTCAGTAAGTTTTTCACTCTTTGTGATGACTTTAAGTCACAACAAATCTCCCTCTAAGGAATAAAGGTGTCATATAAAGGCTCACCTACCCCATCTTATCCATCTGTACACAATTATACCTATATGCATTTAAAATAGGAACTTGTACCCTTCTACTAATCAGCCTCACTACTTGATATGACATACATTTATGGTTATACAACAAGAAATAATCCACTATGTTATACCAACACACATATGATTTCTTTTTATCGCTAAGACATAATAAAAGTTATTAACTAGCTGTAATGTCATAATTTACTGAGATTCTTGGAAACACTACAAAGTACGGTGTGCTATCTCCTTTTTAGCATTTCTACCCATATAACCTACATATAAAATGGTCATAATGTTAGGACTCTATTTATATTTAATCAACACCTTTCTACATCATAAGGTATGATGTTTGTGACTTATTATATGCATATGATAATGTAACTGATGTGAAGAGGCAATCATGCCTATAGCTATACTAATTTTTATATTAATACTTTGAATATATATCGTACACCAACTTTCATAGTTTAGCTTAAGCATTTTATCTACATTATAGTATTAAGCATTTTCATGTTCTGAAAATGTTAGTTATATACAAGCTAGTTAACATTCATACACATTGCCAAGTATGACTTTCATTACCCATACATACTTTTGTTATTGAACATATCTGAATATTTCATGTTTTAATAACATGCATCCATTTAGCTATTGTTACAAATCAACTATCAGTCTTCACTGGGAGAATTTCTTATGATCAATTATACTACAAGGATACATGTATATCTATATCATTCTATGATTCATGAATCATGTAACTATTATTCTATTAACTTATGTCTATTTCATGTCAATGGCATATCTAATGTTTCATTATATATCTATATCATACTGTAACTCATAAATCTTCTGACTTTAATTCTAGTAGCTTATGCATATGTCATGTCATAACATATTTCCTAATTCTCAATTAACTTTATTTTTGCTTGATAATAATGTATCTTAAATTTAGAATTATTAGTTTTTAATAGAGCTTTTGGTAGCTCACTCCCAGAATGACCCTATGAAAGGTAAAATAGTGTTAAAAAACTATAAGCTAAAAATTTGTGTCAAAGATGGCCTCTCCTTACCACCTCTATACTATAAGCTAAAAGTATTTGTAAGCTTTGTGCCCTTAGCCACAATCAACTATAAATAGCTCATATGGCATTCATGCCAAGCTATAACTATCATAGATCTACTTAAAGTCCCTCTTTGGCATAGAAAAGCTACCTTAACTTACATTATTCATTCATTCTTATCTATGAAATTCTATAATATTACATGTGTCTTATTGCTTTATTTGCCCAATATAGTTTTATTTGTTTATTAATAATTGATAATTGGCTTTACATTTATGTAACTAACTGAACTAAGGAATTTAGAATGCTATCTATAATCATATAGGGTGTCTTAGTCATTAGTGCTATTAGTAAGTTACTTGGTTTATAACTTTAGCATAAAATATTACTTATGTGTGAAGGCTTAAATGCGAGGACATAAATGCTAATATATTTAAACATACACTATGAATTGAATATGAACATGCTATTTACATGTAATTATTCAAGTATGCACACATGCTCAATACAATACTATGAGTATTTATGAAAATATTAAGTTGGTAAAACACATTTGTCAATTTAAAGAAAATAATTTATTAAGATTAAATGAAATTAAATAGCTTAAGAGATTGATTTCGTTAGTGAAGTTAGGAGATAAAGGAATACATACATTTATAAACTAAAAATACTTTACTTCTATACATAGAGCTAAGCTTAATTACCTTTATTCTTTATCCTTTCATTATCCTCGCTAACACATATGAATGTAACATTCTTACATTTAAGAGCTTTTCTCACATACTCTAAGGAAAACTAAATTTACATGTTTAAGTCCATCTGCTTAACTCAAAATTTCCAAGTACGTGATCAAAATACTATTATGCTTATATAAGGTGTCCTACCTTTCCATAAGGTATGTAAGCTTATGTAGCTCATATTAATTTAAGACCTATTAAAGAATATAGGACACACTTAAGTAAAATGACATACACTTTTTAAAATAACAAAATCCTTATATAAAAGGTTAGGGGTAATTGTCTTTCTATTGAATCGAGAAAACAACTTCATAAGGAATCATCATCATCATCAGAAATAAACTAGTTAATTTTATCATGTGTGCTTGCAAGCATACCAAAATTTCCATGACTCAATCATGCCATTAACTATGAAGGTTTAGTTCTCAACATACCCTTCCTCCTATCTATTTCCTAATAGTGCACATGCTCATAAGTTATTTGTTGAAAACTAGCAAACTTACACTTAATACTCAGGTATATCATCAATTTATATTTCATAGATTCAATCCGTGATACTTATATATGTGAATGTCAAATATACACTTTATGACTATCTTTTGATGCCTATTACACATACATGCATATATAGTTTTTTGTTCACTTATGGTGGACCCACATTCATTGCCATATTAGTATATTCATCTACTCTCCCTAAAGAAATCAATATAAAAAGCTCACAAATTTTAGTTGCTTTAAACATAACACAAATGTTCATGTCCAACCTACCATATACCATTTAACTTACTCATGCATGCCAATATAGAAGTAACCAACTCTAACCCGTTTTCTAGTTACCTATTGAAGTCCTCTACTAATATTGTATCATAAGTAAATTAGTTAAACTTAGTTATATAGACTTATGTGTTTAACATGTTTCTCTAACTCTAAATGCCTTTCAAATATAATGGCTTATATTCCTACAAATACATATAGACTTAAGCCATTTATCCTGAACTAATAAATTTGTTTATGATACTCAGCATATACTTAATATAATGTCCATAAATTCAGCTCCAGATGTTATATGGATATTCATCACATTTATAATTTTCTTTATTTATTGTTAACCCATCAAAGATTCCAAATGTTATTTTAAACCTATTCTTTAGAATGTAGTTAAAACATAGGAGATGGGAAAATTAGGGTACATACATTAGTTTCTTTAGCTTTTAATTCTCATAACTGAATTCTATCTTTCTCTTTAGCTTGATGTTACCCTTCCTCAATACCCCTAAGTCTACTGTCATTCTTGTAATAATCTAGCAACTCAACTCTTTTGCTATTGTTTCTTGTCTTCGAAGTTCTTTTCCTCTAGTTATTATTTTTGCAGTGAAAGTCACCATATAGTAGCACTCATGGCTATCCTCTTATGCCAGTGGACCACTGCCATTCTACACTTGCTACGCATGTTTAGTAGTTGCGACATCTAAGCTACCTAATTACTACAGTAGCATTATTAAGCTACAACTATTATTTTACTACCAAAAGCAAAGTTCAACATTTGTAAAGACCTAGAAATTTTTAATTTGCAAACTGTGCTCATTGAATTCTACCAATAATCCCTAATATATCACCTTTTTTATGCCTTTACTTCTTCATAATAGCCTTAGGGGAATTGTTTCAGTGCTGAGTGTAACAACTCGAAAATCTCAACTCTCATGAATAGTACTTCCATGGATGAATAATGCTTCCCAAAACTCGAGTCGCACTAAGTGTACTGACGGAGAGTATTAATTACAACAAAAATTTGGGCAAAGTTTGAAGCCAATCTGTAGTCATTCGGATGGTTAAAATGCTAATTAAGATTTTATGATAGTGTCCTGTGAATAGTGCTGTAGGCAAAGTTGAACCATAAAATAAATAAAAAGTTGCTTAAAATAATCCAAAAATAACATAACTTGATATCAAATATTCAGAATAGTCCAATGGTTTTGGAATAAAAATTTTCTGAGTTTGGGAACTATTTTTACTCAATTTTTGAGACATAAAATATATTAATTTTTTGGGTTATTATCAAAATTTGGCTCAAGATTTTGAGAGGATTTAGGGCTAGGATTTATGGAATTTTGGCGATATAAATGGGGAAAAACTGATATTCCTATTGGTTATAATAATTTTTTGAAGCAAAGAAAAATTATTTTTAAAAACAAAGTATAAAAGGAGAAATTTTACTCTCCTCCCCCACATACCACATAATTACCTCCTCTCCTCTCCACCACCATTTTTGACACCTCCTCTCTCTCTCTTTCTCTTGTTGGTTTCTCCTTCCACACAGGGACCCACTCTATGAGATTACACCTGAAAAGATGCGCATTTCGAGATGAGTCCATGGACACCAAAATCACCCAAAACAATACTGTACTTTGGGAGGAAAACTGAGAAGAAAATTAAGGTTAAGAGTAACTTTCTCTCACTCGGGTTTTCATTTTCCACAAATTTTATTTTTTATGGGTCCCTAAGGTGTTGTAGAGCACATATCTAAGCTCGAAATATTTTTTTGATAGCTAAATTATTTTATATTAATTTTTTATTTTTGTGCCCTTTTGTATTCGGAGGGAAAATGACAACTCAAGCCTCCAGAGGCAAGGAAAAGTCTTAGGCCAACTTCAAGGGTCCCGTACGACTTTGTTGGGTATGTGTAATCACTTTAATTTGCTTAAAATTTGCATTTAATATGTAAATTGCATTATGTACATATTAGAAATTAATGGTATTAAATGCATAAAAATGCAATAAAATGTTATAATTGAAATGTATGATTAATGTAATGATTAATGCATGATATGAGATGGTTATGAGTGATGGAAATTAAGAGAATGTCGATATTAAGTTCTTTAATGCATTATGCGAGTTAAAAATTGATGATGCCATATTGTGTGCTATATGCATAGAAATGCATGTGTATGGTCATTTTATGAGTTGAAACATGTATAATGGATGTAATGGGTACTAGAATGCCATGGAATAACTTTATATACCAATGTGCAGCATTATGCCTTTTTGAACCGTTAAGTACACTAATGTGCGTGCAGATATTTTTATCAATAAAAAGGTGTTATGTGTGCATGAATGTGATGTGCTTATAAGCTAAGAATGGATTTTTGACATATCATGATGATATATGTGTTATAAGTGCATGAAAAAGCTATGTGTGACCTTTTGAATGCGAATATTGGAAATTGCCACTAAATGAACGTTTATATCAATATTTGTGTCTTTATGTGACCTATTGAGATGTTGTGTGTTGCGATGCCATTACACCTCAGAAAATGGATCTTACGGGTGTAATGAACACCAATAGGCCTAAGTTGGCCAAGTGTACATATTTAGGCCATGCAATGGTGCAATGAGGCCAATCGTGATTTTAATGTAATATAATAAATATAAAAAGTAAAATTGGTTAATTTGACACATAATGACATGTTTAATGATGCCTATATAGTTAGA
>CANXYI012184129.1:0-12082 GCA_948208565.1 Hura crepitans | reverse complement strand
AAAAACGAGTGATAATAAAAGAAATCAACAGAAAAACACACAAAGCACAGAATAAAATAGACAGTAGGAAATAAAAGGTCATTAAAAGGTTACTTCACTAGGGTTTAAAGAGGCGACCAAAAAAAATAACAATCAAGTCCATTAAACCAAATAACTCGTATCACAAATAAATATATTAGTATGCGAAGCAAAAATAGATAAACAGACAGAAATAAAATAAAAATGAACAGTCACATAGATATAAAAATATTGCACAAATAAATTATCACATCTAACTGGTAAATGGATAAGACAGAAAGAAAAAAAATGAAAACAATAGAAAAAAAGGGTGGGTTAACCCACTGTTTATATTTGCCTTCAGAAAATATCTCGATCAAATCGAAAAATTGCAACTAAATCTTCAAAAATCTCAAAAAAATGGTGTTTTAAAAGTGTATTTTTGCTTTTTGGTGTCTTTTTCCTTAAAAAAACAACCTTTTTTTGGAAAAAAACCATTTCAATTTTTTATGCACACTTCTCGAGGGAGAAAACGGCTATTTTGGGCTTGAAAATGGCCGTTTTGGCCCGAAAATAGCCATTTCTACTGTGAAAATAGCCCCTCCTTACAAAACAATTGTTTTCCTTATGAAAATGGCTGTTTTGACAATTTCTTTTTTAAGAAAACTTTGAGATCTCCAAACTGGACATTAAAACCCTATTTTTTAGGATTTTTGTCTTTTTCATCATCATTAGACAAACCAAAAATATAGGAGCTCCAGAGACTTAGTGTCTACACATTGTAAGGCATGTCATGAGTCTCAAAAGAAGTAGAAGCATGCTAGTGCCTCTACTTTAGGTATTTATGTTATTGAAATAATACTAGTGCTACTTTTGATAACCACTCATGAGTATTGAATATCGGCTGTGGTTTTCTTTTGGTTCCTAATTTTACAGGGACTAAAGAGCAGTAAAAAGGTGAAAAAGGGTAATGTGGACCTATGCGTGGCGAATGGAGCAAGATTTGCTACATTAGCTGTAGGAACATATTATCTACATTTACCTTCTGAACTAGTATTAGGACTAAATAATTGTTATTACGTTCCTTCATTAAATAAGAATATTAGTTCATTGTCTTATCTTGTTGAAGATTTTGAGGTTTCCATTAGTAAGAGTAAGGGCAACTCAATTAATAAGAATAATATATTTTATTGTTCTGGTTCAATTATTAATGAAATATATGTTCTTGATAATGAAAAAGAAATCTGTGACATAAAATGCCAAGAGAGAAAGAATTGATAGCTTAAAACCATTTTTCTTGAGGCACTATTGACTTAGTCATATAAATGAGAAGCACATGACTAAGTTACAAAAATTAGGTAGCTAGGCTTATTTAATTATAAACCATTTGAGACATGAGAATCTTGTTTAATAGGTAAGACGACAAAAATTCCCTTTACTAGTAAGGGTGAATGTGCTAGTGAGGTATTGGAGCTAATAAATCAGATGTATATGGCCCAATGACCACACATACAAGAGGTGGTTATCTTTACTTCATAAACTTTATGAATGATCATTTATGATATGGGTATGTGTACTTGATGAAGTAGAAGTATGAAACCTTTGAAAAGTTCAAAAAATTCAAAAATGAAGCTGAGAAACAACTTGATAAAAGTATTAAAACATTTCAATTAGATTGAGGAGGTGAATACTTAAGCCAATAATTTGAAAGATATCTAAGAGATAATGAGATATTATCTCAACAGACTTCTCTTTATACACCACAACATAATGGTGTATTTGAAAGGAGAAATTGAACCTTGTTAGACATGGTTCGATCTATGATAAGCCTTGATAATCTCCTTAAGTCATTTTATACACTGGAAATTACTATTGATACACTAAATAAAGTTCCATCTAAGTCAGTTAACGTTACAACATATGAGATGTGATATAATAAGAAACTAATTCTTTCACATATAAAAGTACGGGGTTCCCCTGCTTATGTAAAAAGAGTAATCTCAGATAAGTTAGATGTTAAATCTCATAAATACTTATTTCTGAGATCTCCAAAAGAGTCTTTCAGATACTATTTCTACAAACCTTTAGAACAAAAGGTATTTGTTTCAAAGCATGCAGTCTTTTTAGAGAAAAAAGTTCTCTTAAAAGAAAACAATAGGAGTAGAATTAAACTTGATAAGCTTTAAAATCCATAAATAGAAGCAAATCAATCGATAGATCACAAACCTATTACTCATGCTAATAAAGTAATATAAGAACATATTGTAACACAAGTTCTTGGATGCACTACTAGATTCTTAAGATATATGGATTTCTCATATATGAGAACAAGCATGGGACTCTAATAGATGAAAATGAGCTTACAAGCTATGAAGAGGTTTTAAAGAGTTCTGAATTGAAATTATAGCTAAAGGTTAAGAAATCTAAAATGGATTCTATATATGACAACCAAGTGTGGACTTTAGTGATCCACCCAAAATGATAAAACCTATTAGGTGTAAATGGATCTTCAAGAAGAAGATCGACATAGTTGGCAATATGGTTACCTATAAGGCAAGGTTGGTAGCAAAATGTTACCATTAAAGGCAAGGAATTGACTTTAATGAAACTATTTCATCAATAGCCATGCTTAAATTGATCCAGACTTTACTTGATATAGTTGCTCAATATGATTATAAGATTTGACAAATGGATGTAAAGACTGCTTTCCTAAATGGAAATTTGTTAAAGGAAATGTATATGACATAGCTTAAAGGATTCACATCTAGTGATAACAACAAGGTATGTAAGCTTTAACAATCTATCTATGGACTAAAGCAGGTATCTAAGAGCTAGAACATCCGTTTTGATGAGACAATCAATGAGTTTGGTTTTGCACAAAACTTAATGAACCTTTTATATATAAGAAGGTTAGTGAAAGTGCTATAATTTTCCTAATGCTATATGTTGATGACATATTGCTCATAGGAATGATGTCTTAGTTCTTCAATCAATCAAAATCTAGCTATCAAAGCAATTATCCATGAAAAACCTTGGTGAAGTAACCTATATATTAGGGATAAGGATCTATAGATATAGATTTAAAAGATTGATAGGTCTTTCACAATCTACATATATAAACAAGATGCTAAAAAGTTTTAGCAGGATCTCCCTAAGAAAGGATTCATTTCTATAGTACATAAGAACATTCTTTCTAAGTTTATATGTCTTAAGACACAAGATGAGAGAAAACACATGAGTAGGATCCCACATGCATTAACTTTAGAAACTATCATATATGCTATGAAATGTACACGACCTGATGTAGCATTTGTTTTGAGTGTCACAAGTAGATTCCAATCCAAGCATAAAGAGGAACATTAGGTGATTTTTAAGTACTTGAGAAGGACTAAAGATGTGTTCTTGGTATACGGAGAAGGGGATTTACAAGTAAGTAGGTATATTAATGCCAGCTTCCAATTTGATAATGATGTCTATAAATCTCAATGAAGTAAGTATCAAGTGTTACACTTTAATCTAGTGCCTTTACTTCACCATAACGTATACATAACTAGGAGATTAGGTATAATATGAGATACTTGAAGGTATTTAAGTGATCAATAAAGGATTCACCACCTTAGATTATATTGGGGAGCATATCTCACAGTTCTAGTATAAATCTTTATTTAGAAATCTTTGGCTAAAGTAAGATACAAGTAAGAATGAGATTCATAAGAGAATTTTAGGAATAAAGATATGAATATTAGAGTTAACATATTCAGGGCTTGATTAAACATAATTAGTTAAGCACTGAGTTGACATAAGTCCACATTTGAACTTGAATAAGATAAAGTGTGGTGAAAGGAGTAATTGTAAGATAACTGAATATGAAAGGGTAAAATGGTTAAACCATTAATCTTCTAGCACTTAGGTATTCGTAATGTATGGCTAGATGCCTTTCTTGGCTTCTACCTAAGTGAATAAATTAATTGAGAATTAATAAAGATTTCAAGGAGTTGAAATCACATAATCCCAGTTCTGCTAGGATTTTGATTCTCTTATCTCTTGCCAACATGTTTTAGAAACCCAAAGGGTTACACATATTTAGATTCAAGTTTAAGGTAAAAATGCATGATATTTGATGACATGAGATGTCATTAAGGTTAAAGAAAGAAAAAGAAAAGGCTTATTGGGCTTAGAGTCTAAGAAGTAAACAGGCAGAACATAAAACGCCTATACGAATATAATAAAAAAAAGCCTATGTGCATAGTGAAGAAAAGAGCCCATTAAAGTGAGTTTAATTAGGCCCAATTAGGTTATTCTTTTAAGATTCTAAAAGATCATTATTTTAGCATAGGGTTGAATGAAGAAGACGGTATAAAATCCCTTCTTAAGAGTTAAGTTACCATAAGAAATATTACACAATTCTTTGCTTTATCTTTTTCTCTCTAAAAACCCTAGCCACCTTTTTTACTAGCTCCTAAGGAGCCAACTACCACTACTGCTCTAGGAGAGTTCTTGGACATGTATTCTCATATAGATTACTTTAAAGGTGTTTCCAGAGAGGATCATTATGGTTTACTATAATCCAGTGTGAAAAAAAATCTAAAAAAGAGAATCAACTAGAAGAAATAATAAGCTTTTTCAAACCAGTTAAAGTAAAATTTTAATTTTTTATTTTTAGACCTTTCACCCTAGGTTTAGAGATAGAGACTGTTTACTTTTTTTGTTATGCATAAGGTCTCAAAATCCTATAATAAGAATATGCTTTTTCATATTTAGATAATTAAACAATGTAATTAGAACCATATTGAATATCTTGATGATTCTTATGGGACTTGGTATCATACTTAGGAGGAATTTGAAAATATGGCAGTTAATTTCTCAAAACTGTTTATTAAGATGAGCCAAGCCATCATTTAGCTTACCTTATTTAGGGTGCCTTTTCTGCTTATGATGTTGACTTTTCATTTTGTTTGACTACTTGTCTTCATAATTCTAAAATTAAATAAGCTCTTTTTGCCATGAAACCTTTAGTAGGTATGGATGGCTTACAAGCTAGGTTTTTCCAATTATATTGGGATACTGTAGCCTATGATATTTGGATGGAGGTGAGGCGTGCTTTTTAAAAAGGGATACCCTTGAACCTTTATAAATAAAATTGTGGTGTCTCATTTTCAAGGTTAATGTTCCCAAATCTAATTCTTGTTATAAGTGCATTGCTTTTTATAGAGTGATGTATAAGCTAATTATTAACACTATTGCTAATAAACTAAAGTCTCTTATGCCTTAGTGTTGGGACATGGTTTAAAATTTAAAAAGAAGTGCTAGGCATAGTCTGAGGAATCTTATGGCTCTCAATAATACTTTTCCAATGAAAGTTAGATGGACTTTTTTTCTTAAATTTACAGTCTATTGGTTAATGTTGTAAAAGACAAATATAAAGCTCATAACTTAAACACTGACCACTTATTGGCTTTTAGCTTTATTTTCTTTCTTCGAAATCAATTTGTGAAAAGTTGGGTCAACTAAGAAACAATATTCTTTTTGTCTTTGGGAAATGGTCAGATAACAAAGTTTTGGCTAGATAATTCCCTAGAAGTACTTTTATTCCTTTAAATCAAGTCACTAATCCCATTCCTGGAGGGATTAGAAATCTTCCTATTGCTTTGTTTATAATAGCTTTATTAATCAGCATTGGCAATCTTTTTTGAGTTAACCTTTTCAAGCTACTCTACTTTCTAATACTGAGGCCTTTCTTTTTTTATGTTAATTTAAGTTTTAGTATGCCCTTTTAAGCTTTGTCTTCCTTAGGCAAGTTCACTATAAAACCAATTTTTACTTCTTTATTTAATGAAACTGACAATGTGACTTACATCTCTTGGAATTTAGTGTGGGGACGGCCTTGTCCTCAAAGGATAAAGGTGTTTTCTAATTATTCCAAAATCATAGAGTGTTAACAAAAGCTGAGAGACAATGAAGGCATTTGAATTCTTTTTTATATACTCGATTTGTTAAGATCATGAAGAAACTTACCTTCACATGTTACGGGAATATGGATTTGCACACCAATTGTGGATCTCTCTTATCCTTTTTAATCAGCTAAACATTTCTTCAATGATGGCCTTACTATCTAAAGTGCATGTGACACCCTATATTGGAATCCTTGGGAACCCTATAGCTGATGCACGCACTCTTAGGTCACCCATCCTAATATTGGCCACTAGCACCACTCATATAACTTACATTACTTTCCATCAATTTAACTTACTTTATTTCCAAATTCATTTGATTATTTGGTTTCACTCCTTACTTAAATTGTATTCATGCAATTGATGTCAATGGCAGGTAATTACGAGTCATTCCTAAAAATTCTAGAACTTTTGGCAGCATAACGGATGTCTGGGTTCCTATCTGAATATTATAAAACTTATTTAGTCACTTCTATAAACATTCCATAACTCCCAAATCCATCTAGTCCCCCATTCTTAACCTAACATTAGTAACTATCACACAGCAATCACAGGCCTCAGGCAACAGATATTAACATACATATATAGAGCCTTAAGCTTACATCATCAGTAAGTATCATTTTTGAATATACATTCACAAGGAAATATATAGGGCTATTTTATTTACATCAACAATTTATGCTTACTTATATACATCACATATACAGAGCTTAAATACATGTTTTTCCCTAATTACCACCTAAGTACATGGATATCAAAACTGTACAACATTTACTTTATATTCCTTCACAAGTATCCTCTGATCTCTTATCAATATGCTTCATGAGGCAGGATTTCGCTCTTGAGTACCTGCATAACAAAATAGGTAAACTGAGTATACGAGATACTCAGAAGTGAACTTAAAGCATTTAAATCATGGCATATATCTTTCTATACATGTGCAGCCTAGTAACTGAGTTAACCTTCTTATTTGATTCAGTTTATATAACATGGAGCCAAATTACTAAAATACCCCTAAGGCATTTATATGTCATGAAATACCCTTTTTGACTCATATAAATTATTTAAAGTAGTTCATAGCATGCATACTTTACATTAATCAATTTATTTAACCACATATGTGTAAAATGACCAAAATGCCCTTAAATCTGTATTTCATTAATTACTCCGAAAATATTACCCAATTATGCTTAATTTTATCTCCATGACCATTTTGATTATTTACTTAATTTAATTCACTAACCTAACTAGGAAGATGACACTTAAAAACACTAGATCTAGAGGGAAAAATAACCGGTGCAGTGGTTTCTATTCTGGACCTACGTCGCTGCGCTGGCATGTGTGCCATAATGGAGATCAGCCTATAGCCTCTCCAAACACAAATAAATAACATCTATGTGACATCATGGAGATCAACCCATGGGCCTCCCCATCCACAAATAAGATCTTAACATCTGTGTGACATAATGGAGATCAGCCCGTAAGCCTCCCTAACCACAAATAAGATTCACTACCTGAACATCAAACAACTAGCAGCTGTGAAAACCCTAAGTTGACCAGTCAACCCATCCAGTGGGTGTCTAACTAATGGGCCAAATAGCTCATTTAAAGTCCATTTATTAACCAAAAGTGTTCTTATAGTATTTAAGTTACAATAACAGATAGTTATAAATTTTATCACACCGTTTATTTTTTAGCCAGTCTGGTATAGCCACATTTTGGCTCTATCGAGTAAAAATCCCAAATTAAAATTAAGTTATGTTATTACCAATATACAAGATTTAATATTTTAAAATTTATCATAGCATTAATTCTCAGGAATTAACACTTTTTGTCCAGTGACATTTTTGGTTCAGGTATTGATCAATTGGACAGTTATAAGTCATTTCGATCACTTTTCAAGATGCATTTATGGGACTATTTTAATGCCATTTTCAATATAGTTTTTAACATCTTATTAAGCATATTCATAGGCCCGAAGCCAATCATATCTAGGCCACTTCCAAGGCTAAACAATAGGTATAATTGCCATTCATGCATATATCTCAAACCTAGCCCCAAAGGCATAAATTTATGTCAATTCCCATAGTTCATTTCAAGCAACTTTTTAAGCCATTATTCTAGGCTATTAACATATGTTTTAGCCCTACATTTTTAGTTATTTAAAGACACATTCTCAAAGTATATTTAAAATACTACCATGCCATATGCATTGTTCAATTTAAGGTCATTATAAGCTAATTGTCTAGCTAAAATAATTCACATGCCTAACAATTTAATAGGCTTAAATTACATGTTATATTATCATTATCAAGCTCTCGGGTAACAAGGAAAGTAACACATAAACCTATTCTTTTTTCATAATATATCAATATCCATCCACACACATATGCCATGAACACAATTACACACATACATACCTAATTCCAAGCAAAATCTCATAGGTTCATAGACTTATAAGTCCTTTATCAATCATTACCCATAAAAGTCATTCATGGTAGCTCTCTGGTATAAGTATGAGAAATACATTTCATGGTGTTTCCCAACCCTAATTACCATAATTCCTACTCTAACATGCCAAGAGATCCTTTATTCATATTCTAGTTATTATACATCTAAGCCAAGCATCCATAACCACCAAAATCAGCAAGCAAATAAAGCCTAATTTTCAAATCCTTTGAAACATGGCTCCCTAATTCACAAAGTCCTCATTTAATAAACATTTCCATTGAAGAAATTATTTATAAACTTAACATTTTAACCATCCTAAACTATTGTTCATCATCTTAGGCACCTCATTGCATGAAAGAAAGGCTTGAAGTTGACTTACAAGTGATGGAAGTCCCTTGAATCCCTAAGAATACCAAATTGTCCAACATCTATAGTGACTTTCCTCCCTCTATGTGGACTTCCTTATGCCATCCAATTGCCAGGAACAGCTCACACATATAATCACACAGGAGTTAGGCATGATCCAACATCAAAAAGCAGCCTAAAAACCTAAGAAATAGAGGAGAAGCAGCCATGAACTCACCTAAGAGTCAGCATTCTGGATTGTCTGAACCAGTGACCTTTGACAAATTTTATCTCCTAATTGAGAAGTCCTTTTTGCCTAATTATTTTTTCTTATGGTGCCTAATAGAAAAATATAAATTTAGCAATTGGAATCACCATTTTTCGTGAAGAGATGAAAAAGTTATGCTATGTACAAAAGCTCACTGGAGTCGGCAACAGTAGAGAAATGGAGAAAGAAAATTTCTTCATTCCAAGTGAAAATCCGCTTGTCAAGTGAGGTTTGCCACTCAGCAAGCCTCTTTGGCCACTTGGCATAGTGTGGGCCCCATTTTGACATGATAAGGGTGGTCCCGAACTTCCCAAAAATCTCAAAACCATCTCGACTTTTTAGGAAACTTTAAAAATTCACAATAATTCACTCAGATCTCAAAAAATTATGATGTTTATTTTAAAATTCATATTTTAATACCCTCTATCTGCTTGTAAATTTTTGTGGCCAAATTCCATCAATAAGATAGTTTTCAGATGGCCTCGATTTGGGTGCCAACCTAAAAAATTACGAGAATTTGTAAACGACCTCGAAATTCAAAAATTCTTTCACCAGTGGACCCAGTGGAATTTTTAAGCCTCAGGGTCTACTATTTTTGGGTCCATCCGGGCACATCTCGGGTTAATCCCGGCTCAAAAAATTTTTATTGCACGGATGCATTCTTTACTGCTTAAAATGAATTATTAGTTCTGCTAAATTTTTAAATTTCAACTTTTTCATCAACTTAGAGCCCCTCAAAGTTTTATGACCAGTGCCACTGCCTCAATCCATGTGCAAGTGACCCGATAACCCAGGCACACTTCTCGTACCCTGCAGCACTGTTCATAGAGCCTTAGTACACGGGTGTTATAGTGCATTTGCTCAAATTTTAAATGCCTTGACTTTATGGTGAATGGTGTTAATTGCCCTATTATTTTTTCAATCACCTGTTGGCTTCTATGGAAGAAAAAGAACTTAGTTATCTTTCAATAAGAGCATTGATCTATCTTTAAGCTACACAAAAATGTCCTTAGTTAAGCTTAGGCCATTTTTTATATTATTGCTAATTCTAATTTATCTTCCATTAACATGGGACCTGCTAAGGAGGTTCATTGGAATTTCCCTCCCTATAGTTGTTTTAAATTAAATATGGATGCTTCTTTAGCTTATAATGGTGTAACTTTTGTTGGAGGTCTTATTTAAGATTCTCATGGAGTTTACTACTATGGTTTTGTTACAAACCCTAGAAATTGCCCTATTTTAAATGCTAAAGCATGGTCAATTCTTTAGGCACTTTCAGTTGGTGATTGAAATAGGTCTCTCACAAATCTAAGGTGAATGTGATAATGTCAATTTTATGGAAATGATTTTTGGTCGAGCCAAACTTTTCGCTGCTTATTTGAATCTTATCAGAAGTATTAGATCTTTGGCTTATTCCTTCTTTAAAACCACTTTCAGTCATATGTATAAGGAGGTGAATTTTATAACTGATTTTCTTTCTAATTTGGCTTATAGATACCCCTTAGTTTTCATGTTCTTCATATTTCTTTTCAAGAACTTGAGTATTAGATAACCCATAATATTATTGGAATCACCTACTAGTGTTAGTTTTCTTTCTTTCTTTCTTTCTTTTTTTCATGGTTTAGGCCATCTTTCTTATGCAAAAAAAAAAATCTAAGAGAACTTTTTAAAAAGATAAAATAAAAAATGAAGTTTAAATAAATAGATTTGCAATTAACTTATTCTTGCCTAACAATTTTGAAAACTAATTAACAAAGATTAATAAAGCAAAAAAATAATGAAAATTTTAAAATTTTTCATTTTGTTTCAAATTTAGTATGTGACTAATCATTTGTTAAATGTTAGCACCAATTTTTTGTATAAGAATTATTAATAGAGTCATTTTGGCACTATTCGATTTGTAATTAATTACTTATGCTTTATTAATACTTTCTACATGAATTAGAAATTTTATTTTGCAATAAACAATGAATTTAATGGCATTAGAATTTCTTTTTTTAGTAAATATTTTTATTTTTAGACCTATTCAATATTTAAAGTCTATTGACTCGATAAATTTAGATTTGCATTAAGTAATCTCACAAAAGGGAAAATACGTTCCCTTTTAAGTAATTGAAAGTGTTTAACTTAAAAAGTGGACTTAAAATATCTAAAAAAGCTATTCTCAATTTCTTTAGGGATAGGCTTTAGAAGAGAATTAAAAGTTAGAGTAATAATTTTCTTTTTAGGGCTAGAAAGGAGGTTTTTATTAAATCAATTTGTCAAGCTATCTCTTTGTATTGGGTGAGTGTCTTATAACCCTAATTTCTATGTACAAAGAGCTCCAAAGGAATGGTGAACTCTTTTTGGTGGGGCTTAAATAAAGATGGGAGTAGAGATAATCACTAGTTAGCAAGAGAGAGATTGTGCATGAGTAAGAAAAATGATAGTTTAGGTTTTAGGAACCTCTCTTACTTTAATTTATCTACTAGAAGTGTGCAAAATGCAATCAACTTTATTAAATCAACCATAATTTTTAAATTTTTTAGATAATTCAGGATATGTGAGTTAGAAAAATTATAAAATTTAGGTTTTCAAGTCAAGTCTAGTTTATTTGGGTGAAGCCTAAATAACCCGATTAGACTTAAATATGATGATTATTATTAATAGTGGTAGTGGTATTATTGTTGTTGTTGTTGCTGTTGCTGTTAATAAAAATTTAAAGACCTTTATTATTAAAAATTTAAGGACCAAAAAGTAATTTGTAAGTGAAAAGTAAAGAAAGAGAATTTCACTATCTTGAGACCTAAAGTTTTAATTCTTAGAAGTATACCTAATCATGAAATTTCAATCATAATCCTTTTGTATCCTTCTTTTATTAAGAAATAAAGGGTATTTAAGTCTTTTTTCAACCCTAAGAAACCCTTATATAAAGCTATTATGTTCACTCTTTCTCTTTTCAATTTTTGTCTCTCTTCTACTTTTATTCTCATATCTTTCTTTCATTTTAGCTCTAAACCTTTTTTTCATTCTTTCTTTTATTATTTTTCTTTCTTTTTCCTACACAATTTGTAACACTTTGGCCCACCTA
>CANXYI012184124.1:0-35080 GCA_948208565.1 Hura crepitans | reverse complement strand
AATGTCCATATAGGCTCATATTTCTATTCTTGGACATATATTATGCTTATCATGCATAATGTATAACATACATACATAGACATACATGCAAGCCATATGCATGCTATCATCATGCATGATCCCCATACATTTTAACCATATTAAAGGTTTCAATACACATCCATAATGTCATTAAACATAATTAAACACCATTGATTAGCATAACTAATCAAATATACATAAACATACACATTTAAATATTATGTACACATTATAGAATATATAATTTGGCACAAATTATTTTGATTACAATTACTTATAGAGTCAAAATGCACCTATGAGGACTGTTTAGACCTTGCCTTTCCCTTTATCCTACATCCTTTTCATTTTCACAGCTGTTTATAATAGGCTTGATATATAAAAATTTGTAGATCATCAATCAAAGAATAAAATGATTAGGCACCTAGGGAATATGGGAAAATTATTGGAACTCAAAAAAACTTACCTGGTTAATATCATGACACTATTTATCAAGACTAAAAATCAAGTATTTCATTCATTTTCTCTTCGAATTCAAGCTAAAAATGGCAATTAGAGGTCATAGAGGTGCATATTTTGGTCTTAAACATCATAAAATAGGCTAAAATTAGAGCTTGGAGGAATAAAAAATGGCTCTGCCCCCTTATAAATGGCGTCAACTGGTCTTAGGCAAAGGAAGATGATAACTATTCTTCCTTTGACTAAGATTTGACCCTTTTATATTAGTCCTTATTTTTTTTTATTTTTCTTACCTTAATTTTGACATATGAGAAACCCTTAAAAATCCATAAATCAAACCTCAATAGCTTCTAAAATTCATGCTCCAACATCATGAAAAATTGATTAAAAATGCAACTTTTAATATCACCCAATTTTCATAAAAATACTTCCTTATCCAAAAATTCCAATTCTAGTGACAACAGACTATTTGTAATATTTAAGTATTAGAATGTATTAATCCCAAAAATTTTTGAGCAACTTTTGAATATTTTGCAGTTCAGCTAAAATTAGGTTATTATTCAAATGACATTGCCGTAAAACTTAACTATCATTTTTAACAATCTAAACGACTTCAGTTTGGTTTCAAACTTTGCCTAAAATTATTTTATAATTGATACTTTCACTCAATTGCTTTTGTCTGTCCCAAGTCTCGATAACACTATTTAGATCTCGAGAAAGCACTATTTATAAGTCAAGATTTTTTTAGCATTTCAAAGATAGTGCCATTGGTGAAATTATGTATGAAATAAAAATTGATGGTTATCTGTATTACCATGACAAAATCTACATTCCGGACATTGAAGAATTGAAGAAATAGATTTTGGATTCGGCACACAATAGTCCTTATACTATACATCCTAGTAGCACAAAGATGCATCAGGATTTAAAGTTATCATATTAGTGGCATGGTATGAAGCAAAATGTATTAGAACATATGACTAGATGAATTATCAATAGGTAAAGGTAGAAGATCAGGTTCTTTATGGTTTGCTACATATTATGGCAATTCAAGAATAGAAATAGGATAGAGTCACCATTGACTTTGTAGTTAGGCTATCTATGATAAGAAATAAGCCTGATTTAGTATGCATTATAGTGGATTGTCTTACCAAGATGGTTCATTTTATACCTATGAGGATGGACTATTTTATGGAGAGGCTTGCAGAATTATGTATTAATAAGATAGTCAGATTGCATGGAGTGCCATCTTTAATTATATCATATCAGGACCCAAAGTTTACATCAAGATCTTGGAAGAAACTTCACAATGCCTTGGGAACTCGATTGAGTTTCAACACAATATTTCATTCGTAGGCTGATGGATAATTAGAAAGAGTTATTCAAGTAATCTTGTGATACTTGAGTGATTTGATGTTAAGATAGATATGTATGATGCTAAGCTTATGATGAAGCATCTTTAACAGATGTTTGAAAATATGTGGAGAAGTTATGCAATTAAGTTCAAAGGTAGCTGGGGTCACTATCTATCATTAGAAGAGTTTGCTTACAATAATAGCCATCAAGCAAGTCTAGGAATAGATCCTTATGAGGCACTATATGGAAGAAAGTGTAGAACACCAGTATGTTATAATTAGCTTAGTAAAACCAAGCTTATAGGATAAGACTTAATCAAAGATGTTGAGGAGAAGGTTAAGGTCATTAAGGATAGATTGAAGGTAGCTTTGGATAGATAGAAGTCTTATGTTAATCTTAAAAGGAGAGATGTAGAGTTTAAAGTAGGAGATAAAGTATTTCTTAAGGTTTCACCTTGGAAAAAATTGTTACATTTTGGCAAGAAATGAAAACTAAGTCGGAGGTATATTTGGCCATATGAAGTGATAGAACATGTGGGGCTAGTAGCCTATAAACTAGCATTGCCATTAGAACTCTAGCAGATCCATAATGTATTCCATGTTTGTATGTAGAAAAGATATAGATTAGACCTAACATATGTCTTATTAGTAGTAGAAGTTTAGGTGAGATTAGATTTAACATATAAAGAAAAACCTATTAGAATCCTAGCCAACAAGGTCAAGGAGTTGAGAAATAAGATAGTGCCATTAGTGATGGTAGCTTAGAAGTATCTTGGAATGGAAGAAGCAACATTGGAGTTAAAAGCTTAGATACATGAGCAATACCTACATTTATTTGAAATAGTAATGTCAAGGATGACATTTATTTTAAGAATGGAAGTAATATAACGACTCAAAAATCTCGACTTTTATAAATAGTACTTTCTTAAGGTAAGTAGTTTTTTTGAGACTCGGGATACACAGAAATTACTAGATAAAAGTATTAGTCATAACATAACTTTAGGCAAAGTTTGAAATCAATCAAAAGTCATTTGATTGGTTAAAAATACTAAGAAGTTTTTATGACAGTGTTTTGTGAATTGTGACTAAGGCAAAGCTAAACTATAAATAATTTTCAAAGTTTCTGAAAAAATTGTGAAACTTATATGACTTCATACTCAAAAATTCTAGTGACTCTAATGGTGTTTGAATTGAAACTTTTAAAGGTTAGGAAGTAATTTATTTGAATATTGGGATACGTAAAAATGGCCTTTTAAATTGGTTTTGTGCATCTTTTGAGCTCTAATTTTTTGAGCATGTGGGCTATAAATAATTTGATTTTTAACGGTTAAATGAGATTAAACAAGAGTTAAAATAAGGGATAAAAAAATTAAAGAATGCATAAAAAATTCCAAATATTATAAATATGATCAAAATTTTATATTTTGGTTAAACATCCAAAATCACTCCCTCTCTCTTTTCTCTCTCCACCTAACAGCAATCCAATGGAGTTTTCCTCTATTTTTTCTAGATTTTCCTCCATTTTAAGCCACCAATTTTCACATCTATCTATTTGTACAATATTTCCATGGCCCCTAGATGCGTAATTAAGTGATTTATCGAAGGAAATCACCAAAAATTAGTTTCGGTGAATAATGCCTTTTTCTTTTAGGTAAGAATTTCTAAAAACCAATATTTTCCCTTAATATGTAGGTGCCTAAGAGTATAAAAATGCAGCCATTTGGAATTTTTGGATATCATTTGAATTTATTCAAATTTTTTAAAATGGAATCTATAATGGCTAGTTATTGAAATGGGGTGAGGTCGTGAAAAGGGTAAAGGGAAGATTTAGTCGGGCCTTATAGAGTATTTTAATCATGCTAAGTATGTGTAATCGACCTAACTAGTGCAATTCTGATATGTGTATAAATGAATAATTGTTATATGTAATGAGAACTTAACTTGTAAAGTGTGATTATAGAATAAATTAGTATATGAATGCACAATAAATAATGGAAAATTAGTGTTATATGTGTGGGTGGATGGATGATCAAATGGCTTTTAAAGTGGAAAAGTGTGTGTACTATGATGTGTATGTGAATCCAACTTAATATGTGATAAATAATTGGTTCTGATTGGTATTAATAATGTTTTAGCATTAAGTAATAAATGCAAGTATTATGTAATTAATGTATGACCAAGTATTTATGTCTATGATGGAATTTGATGTGTTATTGAGTGAATTATGGATGAAAAGAATGGATTATGATGTTAGAGTAAGGAGGTTGAAACATGTATTGTTTGTGTACAAGTATATGTGGTTTAAATAGGATATATAAGATAACTTATGGAAATGTTATGATATGAGTAATGTGGTTAATACATAGAGGCTAAAACTCTAAAAGGCTCATTATCTGATGTTATGGCTAGTTTAAAACTTATATACATGTATATGGGTTATATAATTAAATGGTTATAATGGTGTATAATTAGAGGAAATGCTATGTGTTTATATTGGCTAGGTAGCATGGAATAATTTTGCGAAGTTATTATAAAGGCCAAAAATATATATATATATGCCATAAACACATTCATGTAATGTTCATGTTTAGCTTATATGATAAGATAATGTGCAAAATGTTATGACTATTAAGTTCTAATCATGCAATTGCTTGAGCAACTTCATAAAGTACATCATCCTTGTAAAATTAGTTAAAAGACTATTGCTTAGAATGCCTAAGTTATTATGTTCAATGCATGTGTGTAAATGAGAATATAGAAAATGTAAGGCATAGGTTAATAATTAAGGCAATGACTTTGGGCTTAAATGCCACAATAAGGGAATTGAGACAATATTCCTAGCAATGTCAAATTGATATGATAATTGCATAAAAATGAATTAATTGAGTTTAAATTATGATAAAGAAATTATTTGACTATAAAAATAGCCTATATGAGTAACAACTTAGAGATAGATAGATTGACTGGTCAACTAGGGATAAACAGTAGCTGTTAGGCATATCGATGCTTGATATTGGTTGTAAGACTACTCATAGTCTAACCTAAAACCATATATTTGATGATTTTGGATTTCTATGTAGGTATAATCATTATTTAGGTCCCATAAGGCCACTGCACAGGTTTACACTGGTGTAACAATCGTTCAGGTCCAAAATGCAGACCACTGCACATAATAATCCTGTTATCCATAGGTTTTTATGTTCTCATTAATATATACAGTATAAAATTAATTGTACACACTTAATTAAAGTAAACTTGATAATTTACTCACATTACACAATTTTAATTATGTGAATGATGAATATTGATGAGAATAAAATAATAACATTATTTATGCTTATTAGTGCTATATAGATGTGCTTATAAGTGGAATATAATATTTTCACTATTTATGCACATTAGTGGTATGTATATATGATGTCAAGTGTTTGTATATTATGATGCTATTAACCATGTTAATTCATTCATATTAAATGGTGTACACACACATGGCATGAATTATGTTATATTTGTTGTAATTGTGTTTGATACCAATATATATTATTAGAATGAATATGCCCAAATGACTACATGCAATAGTTATTTCAATTACACCCCTAAGCAATTCATTTAGTGCATCATTTTATTTGCAATATGTAGGTAAAGAGAACAATTGAGCCCAAGCCAAGAGAAGGATCTTTATTTTGGCATATTTTGATGTTGTAATTAAGTTATGAAATGTATAGACAATAGTAACTGTGCTCTTATGTTGGATGTAGTTAGTCTTAGGCCTAAGCCACATCATGTTATATTTTGTAAATTGTAAATGGATCTATAACTATATTTTATAATGCTTTTAAATTAATGTATGCACGACTAACATCTCTTCCTAAGGTTGAGACTATGAGCTGTTAGATGATGTTTAAAGTGATCAAAAAGATCATGAAGTTATGGAATGAATGATAACTATTATAATAGTGTTTTTCTTACTTGTAGGTTACTATTCAAAATTTTGGATAGTGCCCGATATAGTCTTATGCTATCGAAATTTTGGTACTAAGATTCCTAATTTTGAATATGTAACTTGGTTGAGAAAATAGGCTTTTTTTTTTAAACTCAAAATTTATATATGTGTTCTTACTTAATAAGTTGTTTTAGATAACATTGAATAATAAGTTGAGGTTAGATAACATGTTATGTGTGCACACCTTAGTTAGGTATAGTGATTGGCCAATGATCGAACCAGGTAAAGGTGTCACATTTAGTTGTATCAGAGCTTTAGTTTAGGCATTCCTAAGTAATATAAGAGTGATGTAGGAGTCAAGTCTATACATAGCATAGTTTAATGGTATCAAGGCTTATCAATTGTCCTTATGCCTATAATTAGGATGAGTGCTCCATGAGAAGAAAAAGAAAGATTGGCTTCTATGTCTATGAGATAGAAGTCTGATAGAGTAGCGTCTATGTTTGGCAATGCTGCTAGATAGGCATCATCAGTAGCCTAAGGTCCATTAGCCTTTGTACAAAATATACTGTAGTTGTTGAGATATATTACAACGAATACTCCATCTCCAGCACCACAATAGCAAGAACTTCCCTTAGCTCTACAAAAGACTTACCTAGAGAGAGTCAAGAGAATGGGAGCTAAAGATTTCAAAGGAGAGGGTGAAGTGAATCCTAAGGTAGTCGAGTACTAGCTAGACCACATAAAGAAAATATTAAAGCAGATACACTATACATCGATTGAGCAACTAATTTATGCAACCTTTTTACTTTAAGAAGAAGCTTTAAAATGGTGGGACTGACATAATATAATTTAGAAGAAAATCTGACATGGGACTTTTTCCTAGATGATTTTTTATAAGTACATACCTTAGGATTATCTAAATGATAGAAGTCAATAGTTCATGGACCTCAGACAAGAGTAAAATTCTATGGGGAAGTATAAGAAGGACTTCTCCGTGCTTAGTCACTATGCTAATGACACTATTACTATAAAAGCTAATAAGTGCAAGGGATTCGAGAAAGTGTTACATATTGAGATTAAGTCTCAAGTAGTTCTTATAAAGATTAGAAGCTTTAATTAGTTGGTATCTGTATGTCATTCGATAGAGAAAATGCAAAAGGAAAAGTGGGAATACTATCAAAAGAAGAGATCTTCTAGCCCTGGATATCTAGCTTTGCTTAGTAGACAGGCAAGAGATCCTGGGGTAATTAGTATAGGGCACCATAACAATCATAGAAATAGGGTCAGTCTCAAAAGATAACTTAGGGAACCAAAACAAGGGTAAGACTAGCCAGCAGTCATAGGCAGCTAGTACACCTAGTTCTACAGCTAGAGGCTATCAAATTCCTCTGTGTCTGGACTGCTTCTATCTAATAAATTTCTAAGAATATTAATTAATTGCTAAAGACTCCTTTAGCCATGATTCTTCTTCTAGAATTTCCTTAACATCCCAAATTGAATTCAAAAACCTAAAAATTTTAGAAAGGATTGAAGGAAGAAGATGATTCTCTAAATTGTTGTGGCATCATTTGCTAGGCAAAAAAGAAGAAAATTTGTTTGCCTTTTATTTAGTTGAAAAATCCACTTGTCAAGTGGCTTTGCCACTTGGCATGGCCCATAGGCTAGCTATCCAGGTGTGCATGGGTCTTATAGAGTTATCCGAAAATAGCTCAATTTTCCAGTAAATTACAAAAATTCACTAAAATATACACAAACCTTAAAAAATTACATTGTTTGTTTTAAAATTCAAATTTTAATCCCCTCTACATGCTTATTAAATTTTACATCCAAATTCCATTGTTAGGATAGTTTTTAGACTGCCTTAATTTGTATGCTAATCTTGAAAATTATGAGAATTTGCCATTATTAGTGATAATCTTGTTTAACTCTCTCTACTAGACACTAAGATTAATCATTTTCAACAAATGACCAAAATATCCTTGTTTTATCCATAACCCTTTTTATTTGTTTATACAATCATCTAAAGCTCAGCTAGTGTATGAATCAATGCCATTTCTAGATATACTATTCAAGTCATTTTATCTTTCAACGTAGCACATGTTATCTATGCAAAAACACCAAAATGCCCTTACACCAATTCATGCCATTAAGTTGTTCATTTAATTATCATAACCCAAACAAATTATAGATTTAAGTCATTATTAAAGATCACATTCATGGTTCTTTATTATCAAGTCAATAAATAATATACAAGTAAAATTACCAAAATGCTGCTAGTCATACATTCTATAGCATTACATAGAGATTCATGCCCAACTAAGCCCTTTTATTACCTATTAGGCCTAATTTAATTCATTATTGTTTATTTCATTAATTTACCTGGCCTGGCTAGGACAATGACACTGACATACATTAGACCTAGAGGGAATGAAAATAGTGTAGTGATCTATATTCTGGACCCTAACCGCTATACTAACCTAATCAATAAATGTCTATAGCCATGTCTAGATATCCGACTAGTACAGTGGTCCTATAGGACCTACACTGCTACACCGATAAGGATCAAGTGAATGCCTATAGCCAAGTTTGACTATCCAGCCAGTACAATGGTCCTGTAGGACCTATGCCACTGCACTGGCAAGATAGAGTGAACATCTATAGCCAAGTCTGACTATCCAGCTAGTGCAGTGGTCCTATGAGACCTATACCGCTACACTGGTAAGATCAAGTGAATACCTATAGCCAAGTCTGACTGTCCAACCAGTGTAGTGGTCTTGCGAGACCTATACTATTACACTGGTAAGATTGAGTGAATGTGATGGTGTTTGCCTAGTAGACTGGCCTGTTTAATAGACTAGTGTAATGGCCCTTCGAGACCTGTACCGTTGCACTAGCAAAAAGTAAGACTGACATCAAGTGGTAAAAGTAGAAGGTTATCTATCTAGTAGACTAGTACAGTGTCCCCAATAGGGACATACGTCACTGTATTGACCTTATTTGAAAAATAGACAATGTAGCGATTACTAAGGATCCCTAAGTTGACTGGTCAACCCATCTAGTGGGTGTCTATCTAATGGGCTATCTAACCTCAATTTGTGTCCATTTCTTTACTGACTAAATTTTTACAATAATATTAACTCAAAAACTTATAGTTATAATTTTTATGCTGTAGTTGAAATTTAGCTCAATTTGGTATGGCCATAAATCGGTTGTACCGAGTGAATTCTCAGAAGTTATTTTCAAGGGTGTAATTGTCAATAATTATAGCATATTATGCTAGACTTTATTTCATAATCATTTCTTAATTGTATGCCATTTACTAGTTAGTGGAATTCTTAGTTCAGTTAGTGGTCATTTGAGGAGAGTTATAGGTCATTTCCTTGACTTGCGACAAATAGTTTAAGGCTCAATTCACTTTATTTTTTAGTGCAATTTTTGCTATTCAAATCATTATTATCCATAGGCCTAAAGCCATCCATTTACTAGGCCATAACATAGGTATTTTTGCCATGATATTTAATTAAAAATTCATAACCCTTTTTGGCACACATTTTAAACACATTACAAGCCACTGCTCATGCTAGTTCCTAGTTGAAGTTCAAGTTTCATTTTAAGGCACTTTTTAACCATTCACACTAAACACTTTTCAATCATCAAAACACATTCAATTATCCATTTATCTCAAGCCAATCTCATACACTTATTCAACCTATGTCAAGTTCATTTTGCCATATTATGTCTATTACATTAAGCTTTATGTTACATCTTTATTACATACATATTACCACAAGTTTACATACCACCTTTACTACCATTACCCTTGAATATAATAATATACATAAGTCTTGATCATTCACTTGCATAGTATCTATCACACCTTTACAAACCTATATATATTGTATAAGCACTTCCATATTTTAATGCCAACTAAAGTTATTTCAGCATACCATTTGCCTTGGCCATAACTCTATTCTCATTCATACATATATTATCATACCTATCCCATGCCACTTTATTTATTTCATTCAACATAAGCTCAATTTACATGTCATTCGAGTCAAATCACATATGTATATAGACATTCCTCAAGTACATACTCACTAAATAACCATTCCCACACACCTATACATGTACCATGAACCTTAACCACCACTTTTTAATTATTAAGTCAAGCTATACACACATAAACACATGCTAATGCTCTCGGCCAGCAACCAACACACACACAATCACAAACTAATTTCCATATAACCACTTAAGTAACATCCATTAAATTATATCCTTTACGAAAACATGTAAGGCTCTATGTTATAACCTCAATTTAGCCTATATAGAACCATATCCTAGCCATGAAATTTAGATGACATGTATTGAATAAAAGAATTCACTTACCTCACTCACTAGAGGGTTAAATTGCCACCACTTTAAAGCTCCTAACACCTCTATTCTAGCCCCTATAGATGCTTTCACCACATTTTTCAAGCCTTTCCTCACCCAATTTAGCTCAAACCAAAGCTACACACATCCCTACAGATGTTAGGCATCTCAATGAACCATTTCTAGCCATGAAATTATAAGAAAAAGAAAGAAAAAAGCAAGAAGGCTTACCTAAGGTACCTTGCTCGACTAATTCTATCTAGTAAATTTCCAAGAATTTTAATTAATTGTTGGAGACTCCTTTAGCCATGATTCTTCTTTTAAAACTTCTTTAACATCTAAAATTGAATTTAAAAACCCAAAAACTTTTGAAAGGATTGAAGGAAGAAGATGAAACACTCTCTCTCTAAACTATTGTGGCATCATTTACTAGTAGAAAAGAAGAAATTTTTTTTTTGCCTTTTATTTAGTGGAAAAGTCCACTTGTCAAGTGGCTTTCCCAGTTGGCATAGCCCTTAGGCTAGCTATCCAGGTGTGGGTGGGTCCCATAGCCACTCGAGCCATCTCGAAATAACTCGATTTTTTAACAAACTTTAAAAATTCACTAAAATTCACACAATCTCAAAAAATTACACTATTTGTTTTAAACTTTATATTTTAATCCCCTCTATACGCTCATAAATTTTTGTGGGCAAATTCCATCATTAGATCAATTTCAGATTGCCTCAATTTGCATGCCTATCTCAAAAATTATGAGAATTTGCAAATGATCTCGAAGTTCAAAAATTCTTTCACCAATGGACTCAGTGGAATTTTTGAGCTTCAGGGCCTGATATTTTCGAGTTCATCTGAGCACACCCTAGGTCATTCTTGGCCCGACTAAATTTTATTACACAGATTAGTAGCCCACTATCCAAAATGAATTATTGATTCTACTAAATTTTTAAATTTTGCCTTTTTTTATTAGTTTAAAGCCCCTTGAAGTTTCATGAATAGTGTTGCTACCTCAGTTTTTGTGCAAGTGACCCAACACCCTGGCTATAATTCTTAGATCCAGTGGCATTATTTACAGAGCCTCGAAACACAGGCGTTATAGTTCTTCCCCTTTTAAGAAAATTTCGTCCTCAAAATTACCTGGAGCTAATATGTGTGGATCTTGGGTTGTTATCTACTTCTTCGACACCTAAGTAGCTTAGTCAGTATTATGGTACCTCCATAGCACTTTAACCCATGATATAGAATTATTTCTCACTGCCCCACTTCATGAGACTAAATGTGAACCAGTTCTTTTCCATGGCTTAAAGTACCCCTTTCATAAGCTTAAATCAGACTGTATTTTAATGTTGGTCATTCATAGCTTTCAATATGTCTCTGACTAGTTTCACTTTTTATTCTATATTTTTTCACATCCATACTAGAAATTTTACTTTCCTTAACCTTACTCCACCATAGAAAAGTTATGTGTTATTTATCACATGAAACTTCATAAGGTGCCATTCTTAGACCAGACTACTAATTTTTATCATAAGTAAATTCTATTCATAATAGGTACTAATTCTAGCTACCTTTAAATTCCATAACACAAGTTTCTAACACATACCCATGTATTTGTATCACCCTCTCTGAATATTTGTCAGTCTGAGGATGAAATACTGTGCTATAAGCTAATCTAGTGCCTAATAATGCCTATAGCTACTTCCAAAATTTGGAAGTAAAATGAGGATTCTTGTCATTAAAAATAATCACTAGCACACCACATAACATGACTATCTGATCAACCATCGATCTAGCCAGCTTCCCTAATGAATAATCCCTCCTGACTGGAATAAGATAAACTTGTTTTTGTCACTCTGCTAACATCCACACATACCATCCCATATCTACCTCAAGTTAAAAATAGACCCATCACAACTCTCTGATCACCCTTTTTCATTTCCACTCTATTATTGTTGTAGGATATAGCCATCTAGATGACCTTGGTGTTTAACTTTCACCTGTTGGCCATGTCAACATCTTATAACCTATTCTGCTACATTTCTTTTCATACCAGACTACCCATATTGAAACTTCAAGTCTAAGTATAATTATATGCTTTCAAGTTACATAGAATAAGAAGTTTCACTTATATCCTTTACCATCCATATCCCTTCGGTCATTTGTACTGAGTACACATAACCTATCCTAATGACATAGATACCTATCCTCTGTTTAACTCAAACCCCATGGCCTTCCCCTCTTCAAGTTTACTTGCCATTTTCACCAGTTGTTTATCTTTCCTCTGAGTTTCTTAATATGCTATCTAAAACTTTAGGCTTACCCATAACTCAACTAACATAACATATTTTGAAGTGTACTACATTTTAGCATACATAACTTTCAAAGTCATCACAACTTCCTGCTTAAAGCATTTGCCACTACCTTGGTTTTCCTTGGGTGCCAATCAATTAGACAAGCATAGTCTTTTATTAGCTCCAACCACCCTTTTTTACCTCTAATTCTCTCTTACTGAGAGAGGAGGTATTTGAAACTTTTATAACTTATATATATGTAACATTTCTCCCCATACTGATAGTGCTTCCATATCCTCAAAGCATAATGATAATAGCTAACTCTAACTCATGAGTAGGATGATTCTTCTTAGGCGGCTTAACTACCTTAAAGCATAAACTACTATTTTTTTCCATCCTACCTTTACTTTACTAGGATCACTTCGATCCCCTCTATTAAAACTGCCCTAAAAAGCAACTTCACTTAGCCAAAACTCATATTTGTTGAGCTTAACATACAACTATTTCTTTCTCAGAGTCTGTAACACAATCCTGAGATGTTATGCCAGATGGCATCCATAAAAACTCACAACACCTATACTAGGTTCTGAAGGAAGACTTAGAAGCTATCAACATCTTTAATCCTCAATTGATAATACCTAGATCATAAATCAATCTTTGAAACCCAACTAGACCCTTTGACTAATCAAAAAGATCATCATTTCTAAGCCATTGGTATTTGAACTATATTAAGTTATGCCTTAAATTCTTAGTCAATTTCTTTTTTGAGATGGTGGACTTGTCAATTTATTAGGGAGTACATAAAAAAATTTAGGAACAGTAGAAATAAGTGTCGAATCAGAGTTGGGAACATTCATATCCATGGCATAGGCCAAATATGCCTCACACCCATTCCAAAGGAGTTGTTGTGCTATAACTATAGAGATAAAATTCTTCACAACATTCCTCTCACCATTCACTGCTACCACCTACCCCTCTGTAGTCTGAAGGGTCAAGTTCTCATTTCTTTACTCAATTGTAGCTTGATACCTACTTATGTAATGCCATTCCTAATATCACATTAACTCATGGCATGGTAGGTCAATCAAATTTGAAGAAACTTGATTTTATCCATCACTAAAGAACACTCTCCTATGATAACCCCTCTATACTACCCCTAATCTCTTTTAATAAGTATTGGAGGTTGAGGATCCATTTCCATCACCTACTATGCTAGAAGCATTATTAGTTCGAGAAAATAATCTAAGTTTACTTGTAGAAACTTGTACAAATCTTTGGAGCCATGCTTATCTCTGCCTTTAATATCCTAATAAAACTAGGGCTTAGGCCAAGACAGAGATTGTCTCCTATATTAACCTATCTCTTCCCCTTAAAGAGATCATTTTTCTCTTATGTTATCCCTTTTATGTCATATGTAGCTTCCCTCAACATGGCAAAATCTTTCTCTCTAACTTTACTATCTGTATTTTCAAGTCATACTTTCATCTCGTCAAAGATCTCTTATAGTTCTCTTCTTCTGTACAATTTTGCTATTTCAAAATTCTATCTTATCTAGCTAGTACTCAACTCTAGCAGCATCATCCTTTTTCCTCCGTAGGTAGTCAATAGCTCCATATTTTCTCCAGCCTTTCCAAAAAGTGTCTTGGGAAGGAGCTAATGGTAGGGGTAGGGAGGAATTAGTAATGATGATGGTATATTTAAGCATATTAACTTTATATTGTACCAGAGTAAGAGGTACTTCTGCCTGCTATTAATCTAACTCTTATGGCTCTAGCTATTGTATATCATTATTGAGTTTAGGTATATATGTATTACTTTCCCTTGCACTATTATGGGTGCACAACTAGCCACTTCTTTAGCCTCTCCTTCAGGTACCCAATCAGTCGTATCTTTACTTAAAAAGGAATTACCTATCAACCTTGTGCAATGTAATAGTTCAGAGGAATATAACACATGACAGTTGCACCCATGTACACTACCTCAGAACATTAAACCTATGCTTTAATACCACAAAAATGAACACCCCACTAGATTTTTGAAATAACCCAATAAGCGTTGCATTTCCCGCTAGGTCACCCATCTCTAGACTTCTCCTATGCACATTCATTTATCTTTCACCCTTTCATTACTTATAAATTCTATCTAACTCCAAATTCCTTTCTATCTATTCCAATGGTCCATTTAGGTCCACCCCATGAAGTACATGCTAAAATGGAGCAATTTCAAACCAGTTAGATTTCTTTTCCTAAAATCCAGTAGCATAACGGCTACCCGAGTCACTATCCCAAAAATGAAAAATGTCTACAAAATTTCAATAATAAATCTCACATCTCTTGGACCCTTCTGATCCCTTAGCATCAATCCCAACCTCATCCTATTATCAATTCATCAATAGAGGCCTTAGGCTATAATCAGACAATCACTAATATAGAGCCTCTAACTCACAAATCATATCATTAAGTAAAGGTGATTACATATAATCAAGATAGTCTGATAGAGACTCACTACCAAGTATTGTCTTGACATCCACAAAAACCTTTGTAAAATACCCATTACCCACCTATGTACATGAGTGCAAAACTGTAACTTAAACACATGGCAACTATACTTACTTATCCTCTAAACCTTGATTGCACACACTTCGAGGCTACCTGCAGGTTCTGAGTACCTACACACCATAACTAGTATGCTAAGTTTATAATACTTAGTGGTGAAGTCACACATATAAGTCATGTCATTCAATTTATCATACAAGTCTATAGTAGTGATATTCATTTATTTAGCCAATTTATTATATTATCAAGTAGAAGTAGATTCGTCAAAATAACCACAT
This sequence comes from Hura crepitans, assembly GCA_948208565.1. NCBI lineage: Eukaryota > Viridiplantae > Streptophyta > Magnoliopsida > Malpighiales > Euphorbiaceae > Hura > Hura crepitans. The sequence continues at coordinate 19,804 of CANXYI012184124.1, read as the reverse complement.
TACCCGTCATGTACAATTATTAGTTACTACTTAGATAATATCTTAAAATTCTATCTCTAGTGAGTACTTGCCATCATTAGTGATAATCTTGTTTGACTCTATCTGCTAGACCCCATGATTAAACATTTTCACCAAATGACTAAAATACCCCTACTTTTATCGATAACCCTTTTTATTTGTTTATACAGTCATCTAAATCTCAGCTAGCATATGAATTTATGCCATTTCTAGATATACTGTTCAAGTTATTTTATCTTTCAAGGTAGCACATGTTATCTATGCAAAATTACTAAAATGCCCTTGCACTAATTCATGCCGTTAAGTTGTTCATTTAATCATCATAACCCAAACAAATTATTGATTCACGTCATTATTAAATATGACATTCATGGTTCTTTATTATCAAGTCAATAAATACTATATAGGTAAAATTACCAAAATGTCCCTGGTCATACATTCTATAGCATTATACAGAGATTTATGCTTAATTAAGACTTTTTATTACTTATTAGTCTTGATTTAATTCAATATTATTTATTTCATTAATTTATCTGGCCTAGCTAGGTCCATGACACTGACATACACTAGACCTAGAGGGAATAAAAATAGTGCAGTGATCCACATTCTAGACCTTGACTGCTGCACTCACCTTATCAATAAATGTCCACAGCCATGTCTAGCTATCCGACTAGTGCAGTGGTCCTATAGGACCTATGATGCTGTACCGGTAAAGATCAAGTGAATGGCCATAGCCAAGTCTGACTATCCAGCTAGTGCAGTAGTCCCACAGGACCTATGCCACTACACCAGTAAGATTGAGTGAATGCCTATAGCCAAGTCTAACTCTCTAGTTAGTGCAATGATCCTATGGGACATATGCCACTACATGAACAAAATCAAAGGAATGCCTACATCCAAGTCTGACTGCCTAGCTAGTGTAGTGGTCCTATGAGACCTACATCACTGCACAGGTAAGATCCAGTGAATGTGATAGTGTTCGCCTAGCAAACTAGTTGTTTAATAGATTATTGCAATGGCCCTTTAGGACCTATGCCACTGCACTGGCAAAAAGTAATATTGACATCAAGTGTAAGAGTAGAATGTTGTCTATCCAACAGACTTGTACAGTGGCCCCAATAGGGACCTAGGTCGCTGTATCGACCCTATCTGAAAAATAGATAGTGTAGCAGCTGCTAAGGATCCCTAAGTTAACTAGTCAGCCCATCCAGTGAGTGTCTATCTAATGGGCCATCTAACCTCAATTTGTGTCCATTTCTTTACTAATTAACTTTTTATAATATTATTAACTCAAAAATAGATAGTTATAATTTTTATGGCACAATTGAAATTTAGCCCAATCTGGTATGGCCACAAATAGTTTGTATCAAGTGAATTCTCAGAAGTTATTTTAAAGGGTGCAATTGTTAATAATTACAATATATTATGTTAGACTTTATTTCATAATCATTTCTTAATTATATGCCATTTATTGTTCAGTGGAATTATTGGTTTAGGTAATGGTCATTTTAGGATAGTTATAGGTTATTTCCTTAACTTGCGACAAATAGTTTAAGGCTCAATTCACCTTATTTTTTAGTGCAATTTTCACTATTCAAATCATTATTATCTATAAGCCTAAAGCCGTCCATTTACTAGGTTATTCACAAGGCCACAACATAGGTATTTTTGCCATTATATTTAATCACAAATTCATAGCCCTTTTAGGCATACGCTTTAAAAACATTACAAGCCACTGTTCATACAAGTTCCTAGTTAAAGTTAAAGTCTCATTTTAAGGCACTTTTCAACCATTTACACTAAACACTTTTTAATCATCAAAACATATTCAATAGTCCATTTACCTCAAGCTAATCTCATACACTTATTCAATCTATGTCAAGTTCATTATGCCATATTATGTCTATTACATTAAGCTTTATGTTACATCTTTCTTACATACATATTACCACAAGTTTACATGCCATATTTACTACCATTACCCTCGAATATAATAATATACATAAGTCTTAATCATGCACTTGCATAGTATCTATCATACCTTTATAAACTTATATCTATAGTATAACCACTTCCACGTTTTAATGCCAACTAAAGTGATTTAAGCATACCATTTTCCTTGGCCATAACTCAATTCTCATTCGTACACACATTAATCACACCCATTCTATGCCACTTTATTTATTTCATACAACATAAGATCAATATGCATGTCATTTGAGTCTAATCATATGTGTATATATACATTCCTTAAGTACATACTCACTAAATAACCATTCCAACACACTTATACATGTACCATGAACCTCAACCACCACTTTTTAATTACTCAATCAAGCTATACACATATGAACACGTGCCAATGCTCTCAACTAGCAACTAAAACACATAATCATAAACAATTTCTATACAACCACTTAAATAACAACCATTAAATCATATCCTTTAGGAATTCATGTAAGGCCCCATGTTATAACCTTAATCTAGCCTAATTAAAACCATATCCTAGCCATGAAATTAAGATGAGATGAATTGAATATAAGAATTCACTTACCTCACTCACTAGGAGATGAAATTGCCACCATTTCAAGGCTCTTAACACCTCCATTCTAGCCCTCGTGGAAGCTTTCTCCACTTTTTTCAAGCCTTGTCTTAGCCCAATTCACCTCAAACCAAAGCCACACACATCCCCATAGATGTTTGGCATCTCAACAAACCATTTCTAACCATGAAATTATAAGAAAAAGTAAAAGAAAGCAAGAAGACTCACCTCAGGTACCTTGTTAGACTATTTTTGTCTTATAAATTTCTAAGAATTTTAATTAATTTCTAGAGACTCCTTTGGCCATGATTCTTCTTCTAAAATCTCATTAATATCCTGAATTGAATTTAGAACCTAGAAATTTTAGAAAGGACTGAAGGAAGAAGATAAACTCTCTCTCCAAACTGCTATGGCGTCATTTACTAGGTAGAGAAGAAGAAAATTTTTTTGCCTTTTATTTAGTGGAAAAGTCCACTTGTCAAGTGGCTTTGCCACTTGGCATGGCCCTTAGGCCAGCTGTCTAGGTTTTGGTGGGTCCCACAGCCACCCAAGCCATCCCAAAATAGCTCGATTTTCTAGTAAATTTCAAAAATTCACCAAAATTCACACGGACCTCAAAAAATTACATTATTTGTTTTAAAATTCATATTTAATCCCCTTTACATGCTCATAAATTTTTGGGGTCAAATTCCATCGTTAGTATAGTTTTCAAATTGCCTCAATTTACGTGTTAATCTAAAAAATTATGAGAATTTGCAAACGATATAGAATTTCAAAAATTCTTTCACTAATGGACTCAGTGGAATTTTTGAGCTTTAAGGTCTAATATTTTTGGGTCCGTCCGGGCATACCCTGGGTTATTCCTGGCCTGACTAAATTTTATTACATAAATCAATAGCCCACTATAAAAAATGAATTATTAGTTCTGCTAAATTTTTAAAATTTGCATTTTTCATCAATTTAAAGCCCCTCAAAGTTTCATAACCAATGTCGATTCCTCGATTTATGTGTAAGTGACTTGGCACCTCTACCACACTTCCTAGACCTAATGGCACTATTTACAAAGCCTCAAAACATGGGTGTTACATATGCCATAAACATATTCATATAATGTTCATGTTTAGCTTATATGATAGAATATGTACAAACTGTTATGACTATTGAGTTCTAAACTTGCAATTGCTTGAGCAACTTAATAGTGTACTTCATGCTTGTAAAATTAGTTAAGAGGCTATTACTTAGAATGCCTAAGTTATTATGTTCAATACATTTGTGCATATGAGAATATGGAAAATGCAGGACACAAGTAAATAATTAAGGCACATGAATTTAGGCTTAAATGCCAAAATAAAGGAATTGAGACAATGTTCTTAGCATTATCAAATTAATATTATATTTGTATCAAAATGAATTAATTGAGTTTAAATTATGATGAGTAAATTATTAGAATATAAAAATAGCCCATATGAGTAATAACTTAGAGATAAACGGGTTGACCGGTCAACTAGTGATAGATAGTAGCTACTAAGCACATCGGTGCTTGATGTCGATTATGCGTCCACTCATAGTCTAATCCAAAAACATGTATTCAATGATTATGGATTTCTACATGGGTGTAGCTACCATTTAGGTCCCACAAGACTACTACACGGGTCTATACTGGTGCAACAATCATTTAGGTCAAAAATACAGACCACTGCCCTTGTTAATCCTATTATCCATAGGTTTTTATATTTTCATTAATATAGGTGGTATTAAATAATCATATACACTTAATTAAACTAAACTTGATAATTTACACACACTACACAATTTTAATTATGTGAATGATGAATATTGATGAAAATAAAATAATAGCATTATTTATACTTATGAGTGGTATATAGATGTGCTTATAAGTGGAATCTAATATTTTCACTATTTATTCTCATGAATGGAATGTATATATGTGTCAAGTGTTTGTATATTATAATGCTATTAAGCATGTTAATTCTTTCATATTAAATGGTGTGCATGCATGACATTAATTATGTTATATTTGTTGTAATGGTGTTTGATACTAATATATATTATTAGATTAAATTTACATAAATGACTACAAGAAATAGTTATTTTGATTACACCACTAAGCCATTCACTTAGTGCATCATTTTGTTTGCAATGTGTAAGTGAGCAGAATAATTGAGGCCAAGCCTCTAGACATCCAAATCAATAAGAGAATGATCTTTATTTTGGTATATTTTTGATGTTGTAATTAAGTTATGAAATGTATAGATAATAGCAAATACACTCTTATGTTGGATGTAATTAGTCTTGGGCCTAAGCCATAGCATACCATATTTTGTAAATTGTAAATGGATCTATAATTGTATTTTAAAATGCTTTTAAATTAATGTATGCATGACTAATGTCTCTTCCTAAAGTGAAGACTGTGTTGTTGGATGATGTTTGATCAGAAGGATCAAAAAGTTGTGGAATGAATCAAAAATATTATAGAAGTGTTATTCAAACTTGCAGGTTATTGTTCAAAATTTTGAATAGTGCCCGGTATAACCGTTATGTTGCTAAAATTTTAGCATGAAGATTCATAATTTTGAATATGTAATTGGTTAAGAAAAGATTTTTTTTTTTGGAAACTCAAAATTTGAATGTGCATTCTTACTTAATAAGTTGTTTTATATAACATTGAATAATAAGTTAAGGTTGGATAACATGTTATGTTCACACACTTTAGTCAGGTACGGCAACCTGTTGGCGACTAGACCAAGTAAGAGGTGTCATAAAGTGAGTTGAGAGATTAAAAAAAGTGAAGAAAAGGAAAAAAGGAAAGTAAAGGAAAAAATAATAATATCAACTTAATCCACGTGCCCCATTATAGGTAATTAATGATTTTAAATAAATGGCTCACTATTTCTACGCATAAGCTCAAGATTTGATATTTTCTTGTAAGGTATGAGAAATGTCTTTAAGGGTGAGATGAGAGATAAAAGAAAAAAATAAATGAGGGGGGCAACTAAAGCTAGTTAAATGGTTAAGAAAGTCATTACATCTTGTACACTTATGTATTGAAAGCTAAAAATCCAAGAATATAGCATAAAAATCCAATCTTTTTTTGCTCTTAAAAGCTCATAGGAATAATTCTAAACACTAAACCTTTTAAACTTTTTCTTTTGATTCCTTCTCATACCAAAATCCATGTTTAGTGAACTCTAAAAAGTTAAAACTACAAAGAAGAAAAGCCCACAAAAAAGAAAAAAAGTGCATCTTAAGTGTCAAGCTACTAAGCATTCTCATTTTTTAATAATGGTTACCCTCATTCATAATTCAAGATAAATCTTACTAAGCTGATCAACTAAGAGCAAGAGCTTAGGCAAAAATTAAGGAAATTAAGAGAAAATATTTAGCCAGAAAATCTTTGGACTATTTCATAACATGGATATCATCAATACAGTACTTAGAAAAGTCAAAAGAATGACATTTAATATGCAGCCAAAGCACCAAGATTCAAGACATTAGGGGCATAAAGCTAGGACCTATAGAAAGTTATCTATTTATCTAAAAAGCTCTATCAACCTCCTATGACATAAGCTTTAAGCCATATCTAGCCATTCTAGAGGATGCAAGTTCAAAATCAAGTCAATCTAAGACAACACCATGAACTTCAAATAAGCCTTAACGAAATATGGATAAGTAAAATTTCAAAAAAAAAAAGAGAAAAGAAAGAACGGAAAAAAAAGGAAAAAAGTGCTCACTAGGTTTAAACTCGCAAAAAACGACCTAGGAAAAATTTAGAACATACCTTGCTAGATTGAAAACCCACAAAGTGTGGTCTAGGCAAAAGTTAAAGGTTGAAAGAAAATATTTAGTTGAAAAATCTTCAGACTAGCTAATAATAAAGGTACCATTCTATGCAATCACATATATTTCACATGCTTTATCACTTGGTCAACTTAAATCACTCATTCTTTAATCATGTGCTTAAATGCTCAGTTTCATCTACTTCACCTCTATTCCTCTACCGCACCACCTTTATGGCACATTTCACTCAATCGACTTTTTCTCTACCTTTATGCCACATTTCACTCCTTGACCTCTATAACACCCCAACCTAACCTACTTCTCCACACCTTCACTTTCACTTGAGTTTTTCTTATGACAAGTCTAAGGGAAAGATTTTTTTAATAACTAAACCCTGTATTCAAAACATGCATAAACTTATGCATTTGATACATATGAGTTAGACATACATTTACTTATACATTCAGATATGCACATACATTTAGAAAGAATTAAAAACATATGTCCTTTCAAACATTGAACATTTATTCATCTAAGAAGAGTTACCTTTATTATTCATCATCCATCTAGAAAAAAAGACATATAATAAATAAAAGTTAGATTCACTATTTATTCATCTAGCACACACATTAAAGCATAAATATATCACTTTATTTATGTTCATCTAGAATGCACAAACTCGCATTCATCCATTTGGTTGTAAGACATATAGGTCACCATATTCATCACTCACTCACCATATTCAGTCATCACATTTAATGCACATCCATATAGAAAAATAGGTGCATGTATGCACTAGCATCACCAAATTTATGCATTCATCTAAAAAAGCTTAAGTGTAAACATGTACATGCACATTCATCATTTATTTCATTCATATCTATTTCATAACCATAAATATGCATTAGCTTACATCCTTCAATAGGATCTGCATTAGTTCATCCATATTCATTCACATGTGTCAGCACACCCTTCTTACACTATAAACATTCAAACATGCATCATTAATCTCTGCATTTTCCACACATGAATACTTGCATCATTCGTTTATTCTTCTTTCATGCATGAAAGCATGTATCATTAATCTTTGCATTTTTTAGGTATTAATCCATTTTTCTTGTATGAATATATGCGTTAGTCACCAATTCACTTTTTATGCATGAAAACATTCAACATACATCTCCACATTTTTCATACATTAATCCTTTGCATAAATTATGCAATATTTATTTATACATTTTATTTCTCTCATGTATAAAGAAATGTATCATCCATCATTCTTTAATAACTTCAAGCATGAAAATATGCATCATCCATCATTTTTCAATACCTTTATACATGAAAAACATGTATTATTCATATATTTATGCATCCATACAATTTCCCTAAGTCACCAATATGTTTTTAAGTTCTCCATGCATGGAAACATGCATTATCCCTTTTTCTCTACATGAAAACATATATTTTTTTTTCTAAATTACCATTGCATTTTTCAAGCATGAAAACATGCATCTTCCATATATATTAACTATATCCACAGTAAACTACTAACTTTTCCTCTAATATACAAAAGAAATATAAGACCACCAATAGGTCCAAATGCCAAGCTACCAAGAGATATGAATCCAAAGTTGTCAAGAGGTGCAAATCCAAACCCATTAAGAGGTGCAAATGTCAAGCCACTAATAGGTGCAAATGTCAAGCTACCAAGAGGTGTAAAATGCCAAACCATAAAGAGGTACAAATCCTAAGCTACCAAGAGCTGCAAATGTCAAGATATAAAGATGCTCATGCTATATCATGAAAACATGAAATAGTAAGCTGGATCATGAAGAGGAAAAATTGTAAAAGCCAAAAAAAAACTTTAGGCACGTTACATTAATGTATACTATTACACTAGCATTTCATAACATATATGGGACAATTTTAAGCACCTAGATTTTGGATCTTAGATTTAAATTTCATTCTAACTCAAAAATCTCATATCACGACATGAATTAGAGAAAAAATAGGGATTTATGTAAGAAGCAGAGGATCTCGGAGCCCTGCACTAATTCTAATGAGGGTACAGACATGAAGCCCCTTGGTGTGGACTCATTAATTACTTTTTAGGCATATGATAAGAGCAAGAGACAAGCCCAAGCAATAAGATGAAAAAGCCTTAAACCATAGTTCATATGGACTAACTTATCGTAAGTCCACATGGACCTACTAGCCTAAGGTCTGTATGGACTAACAAATAGGTAGCCTTGAGAAATAGGGCCTATAGCTTATGGCCTGCTAGGATAACAAAAGCCTAGGTCCATATAGACCTCTATCCCAAAATATAGGTCTACATGGACCTTATTTCAAAAAGCTTTTAGAAATTTAATATTCTAATTCTGAATAAAACTCCCCTTCAACTAAATAGGAACTCGTAAAACTATAAATACCCTTTCCATCAATCAATTTCATCACCAATAAACATCATGAATCATCACCTAATATCTAAGAGTTAATAAAGAAAACTCTACCATAGGTTCACTCCACTAGTCTTTAAGCCTTTAATAAAACTTATTATTCTTCTAAAATTTTACCTTTTATCTTCTTGCTTGAAGCATTAACCAAGGTAAGATCTAAACCCACTTTTCTTATTATTTTTATTTTTTTCTTAACTGAAGATTTCTCATATTTAATTGACATGTAAGGGGACTTGTTATAATCCCAACATCAATTATAAGAGAAGGTTAACATTTATTAATCCCTTTATTTGTGTTTTAATTGTTCATAGAAAAATTGTAATTAGAGGTGAGGACTAAGTCTGTATAGACTTATTTTAATGAGGATTAAGGTTAACATAAACCTATTATATGAATATATGTATAAGATGAGGTTTGTATAGACTAATGTTCGATAACAGTTTTATGTTCATCTTCTATACTGTGTTTTAACACTTATTTAATATTTAATGACATGTTTTTCATCCATATTAATCATCACAATGTGTTACTAAAGTGGATTTATATCAAGCATGTCCTTTCAATATGTTCTAATCATTTTGTGCTTCAATACACATGTTATTCATATTCTTGAATTAACATTAAGTCCATACAGTCTCCCTTTCATGAGGAGTGTTGTCTGCATAAATGTTTTTCTCTAATTGTATATCTTTCATATATTGTCTATATGGACTTTATTGTATTAAAATTATTCATGTGTTTCTTTTTATCATTAATTATTTTAATCATCATCTTGTTAACAATAATCATTGAAGAATATCTCATAATAATGCCTATTCACATGTGTGTCCTTAACATGCATTATTATCATCTCTTCTTATGCTTTTATTAGGTCTTATTAGACCTTTGTTTGTATTACTAATCACTTTATTTGAGTTATGTAAGTTTGGTCATCCGTACTAGAGATAAAGTCTGAATGGACCAACTTAGGAGGCATGTATAGTTTGCATGGACTAACTGATGTATAGACATAACCAACTTTATATTACATTTATTTATTTAGTTTTGTACATTTTAATTATTTCTTTTTGTTATTTTTGGATTTTAATAAGTAGTTTAATAGCTCATTTTACATGTAAAAACTAAGTTCACATCCAAGACTTTTATAGATAATCAATTGGTGTTTTCTTAATAAAATAGTTTTGGTTTTCATTAATAAAAGTAACAATAAAATGTATTTTAACAAGGTCAATCTCCTAGAGATAGAAGTTGGGCAATTATTACCAATTCCTATAGAATTATGGGTAATTGTCAGGTTAAATAATAATTAAAGAATTACCCAATTTATAGATGTCTAATATTCATGCTTTGTTATATAATTTTAGTTATTGCAATTTATTTTTCTTATGTGTAAAGGTGACATTCATGATTTTAGATATAACACTTGCTTACATGATATAGGATTGATAAATGTTAGAAAAAAAAGGGCATATTACTATGGTGTAAATAAGATTTGATTTTAAACCCTTTCTAAGCTAAAGATTAGTAGGTCTTAGTGTAGAGCTAGGTGATGACTCTAAACATAATTGCCTCATACCCAGTACTTAAAATCTATATCTTAATTTAACCTTAATTTAGAAAAAAGTAAGCTAGTGACAAATTAAGACTATTAAAAAGGAAACTAAATGGCTAGTTTGACTTCAGAATTGGGAATTGTTAAGAGTTTCTTGTGCATATAATGAACATATATTTGAAAATTTTTAAGAAGGGTTGTTTTATATAAGTTAAAGAGCATGACAAGGTTGAGATTTGAGAAACAAACCAAAATATAGCATGCAATATTCTTTCTACTAAATAAAAAGTAAAAATAGCACCTATAGGGTTATGGAGAACATACCAAATATAGGAGGTTAATGAATGTTAAAGACAACAAGTATAAAGACTTCTAGAGCACTTGAAAATTTATGGAAGTAGGACTCTTCTAAAGTAATAAAATCCTAAGATTAAGGGTTATCAAATAAGAAAAATGATGATGATCAAGGGAAAAAATGCAAGGTTTTTAACAATTCCTATGATTAAAGGCACCTAAAGAGTTAAGTGATGTAATAAATTCATGAGACTATGACTAGAGGAGAAGTTATTTTGAATGATTCAAGAGCTAGGGGGCACATAATGAAGAATAAAAGGCAAGCTAGAAGAATCACATTGATTGTGCTTATAACTAAATAATGTCTAAGCATGTTTGCTTTATAAGACTAATCTAAGGGCAAATGCAAAGGAATATTTAGCAAGCCAATCAAAGGTATATTTAAAGGATGATAACCAAATTAATACAAAAGTATAAAAGGTCTTCACAATGCATATGATTTACCTAATTAATTCCCTTTAAGATACACCATCACTTTTCTTTAAAAAAGAAATAAGGATTAGCCGTTGGTAATAAAACCTATAACAAAATGAGAAATCACCTTTTAAAGTTCTCGAGTTTGTGAGAATGATTCAAACAAGAATAACGCCAAATTTGAAATAATTTAATGAATTTGTTTATACTCAAATAATTTTTAAATAATTTATTTATTTAAATATAAACAAATTCTCACCACACCACACAGAAAAATGCCAAATTTTCTCTTCTAAAACATAAGAACATCAAGCATTTTCTAACTACATGTTTAGTTTATCTCGCATATTTATTAGTGTATAATGTATAAAAAAATCAAGTAAATAAAACCCTTTATATGGTATACTATTCTTTTAACAAGGTGTAGTCATTAATCATTTACTTCCTTCCATATCAGAAGGGTTGTTACTATGGATAGATCTTTTAATCTTTTAAAACTCGTCAACAACTTCAAAACTTACTCATTGTAGAAATCCTATTAAACATTTTAAACCTTTTCAAGCATGATTTCTTTAAGATAATAGTTAATTAAGATTTACTTCCATAGATATAAGCTATCAGTATTAATAAACCTTTTAATCCTTTAAATATTTCATTTAGTGTAAAAACCCTGCTACATATTTAAAATTTTTTTTAAAACTGAACTCTCTTTAGGAATGTTTAATTAAGATTTACTTCCATGCCAAAAGGCTATTAGTATTGAAAGCTCTTACCCTAAAAATTGAAGACAATATGTTCATTATTACCACATGTACAAGCCCACAAGCCCATTTGATGTAAAATAGTGATTATTTATAATCATTAAAAGATTTTCTAGATGCTTTTGAGCAACTTTATAAATAGGATTCAAAAAGAGCATCAAAAGCATTTTTCAACATTTCATACAATTCTTAAAGTTTAAATTTAATTATAATTAGTAGTATTTGAAAAGTTATTCTGATTGAAGTCAATGACACAAGGCTTTAAACATTTTCTAAAAAATTATTCAAAATTCTTACTCTAATTGTTGAGCCTATTAGGAAATAAGTTGTTTCAAAGATTGAAGCATTTTAGTTGGAAAATATTTTAAAATTTGAACTTTAATGTCGAGCCCACTAGAAAGTGAGAAGTTATTTCAAAGACCAAATCATTTGAGTTACAAAAATATTTTTCAAAATTCAAACTATAATGGTCAAGCCCATTAGGAAATGGGAAGTTGTTTCAAAGATCGAACCATTTCAATTAAAAAAATATTTTAAAAGATCTTTCAAAGGTCGAACCATTTTAGTTCTAAAAAATATTTTAAAATTCTAACTTTAATGGTCGAGCCCACTAGATTCCCCTTACTCCTATAAAGGTTGTAATTGCATTATTAAATAAGATTTACCTTTCTTTACGGGTTGAAGAGGGACTTGTTCTTTATAACTTAACTCTAGCTTTGACTGGGATTTCTCCTTTTCTTTCACGATTAAGCTGATAAAATTAGAGAATGAGAAAGTCAACCATAAGTGGGAAGTTGTTTCAAAGATTAAACAATTTTAGTTATGAAAATATTTTTCAAAATTCAAACTTTAAATGGTCAACCTCACTAGAAAGTGAAAGGTTTTTTCAAAGATTGAACTATTTTAGTTACAAAAAAAAAACCCTGAAAACCAAACTTTAAAGATTGGGTGCACTAGAAAGTGGGAAGTTATTCCAAAGATCAAACCATTTTAGTTATGAAAAATCTTTTAAAATTTGAACTTTAATAATCAAAACTACAAGGAAATAGGAAGCTATTTAAAAAATCAAACCATTTTAGTTGTAAAAAATCTTTTAAAATCTTAATCATGTTGGTTAAACTTAATAAGAGATAGAAATTTGAATCATTTTTTGTTGAACTCATTAGAAGGTAGGTATCATTTTAGTCTAAAGTCAATCCATCTTATTCAAACTTATTAGGAAATAGGAATTTAAACCATCTTGGTTGAACACACTAGAAGGTGTGAACCAATTTTCCCTAAAGACAAATAATTTTTTGTCAAACCTACTAAGAGGTAGGAATTCAAACCATTTTAGTTGAACCAATTGGGAGATAGGAACTCGAATCATTTTTTGTCGAACTCAATTTGAATCATTTTTATCGAACTAACTAAGAGTTGGGAATCATTTTTCTCTAAAGTCAAAATATTTAATTCGAACTTATTAGGAGATGAGAATTCAAATCATCTTGGTCAAATCAACTAGAAGATAGGAATTTGAACTATCATGATTAAGCCCTTTGGAAGGTAGAAATCGATTTTTGAAATCAGTACATCCTAGTTTGGCCTACTACAGGATAGAAACTTATGTCTTATTCTTTTAGTTTTGCATATTTCTAATTTCATTAGAAGAATGCAAAAAGAGGGCAACTGTAGACACCTAACTTGTCTGGGGGTACCCAATCCATTTGATGTAAATAAAATAATGATTTTAATAAGACTTAGGCTTAGATATGTATTTAATATCATTCTCATTATTTTGCTATTTTTTTATCATGAACATTGTTCTTATTATTATTTAAATCATTATTGGTGTTATTTTGTGTTTAATATGTTAACATTATAAAATCATTACATTATTATTATCATTATTATTATTATTATTATTATTATTATTATTATTATTATTATTATTATTATTATTATTATTATTATTATTATTTTTCTTCTTCTTCTTTAACATATTATATTGTTATCCTTGTAGTGATTATTTAAGTATTATTGTTATTAGATACAAGTACATGTCTAAAAATAACAAACAAAATAATTAAACTAAGACCTAAAGTTAGGCCCTAAGTCTATTTATTCTTACAATTTCAAGCCATAGACCAATTACAAGTCACTAAGTCCAAAACATATATATAGAATTTACAAACAATAAATGAAAAATAAAAAAAACGAAATAATAATAATGAAAAATTAAAGATAAAAATAAAATAAATATTAGATTGGGTTGAATCGAGACTCATTTTATATTATAGATTGAGAATTAAAGTTAGGTCGGTTTAATTTAAGTTCCAATTTAAAATACAAATAAAAAAACAAAAATGACAATGGCAATGTTAAAGAATCAAAAAATAATAAATATTAGATTAGGCTTGAGGCTTGAATCCAATTTATATTATAGGCCGAAATATAAGTTGATCAAGCCCAATTTAGGTTAAATTTTAACTACTAGATACAAAATAAATAAATAAATGGAAAATTTTAAATTTTACTTTTGCTTCTATGAAAGGGATTTGACATGTAATTTCCCTTGTACCTAAATAATATACATGTTTAGGTATAGGATGTCACAGTGTAGTTGCTATTCATTTGGTTCGCTTGTTATCTTATATATGGTCATTATAGTTTAACTGTATTTTTAAGGTTTTCATTTTACTTAATAATTTCATTTCCATACACATACTTATACATATTATGAAGACATCTATTGCATTATATTACAAATCAATTCATTGTTCTAGGGAAACTCACAGTCACATATTAACATTCACCTATATATATTTCTAACACATAACACAAACATCTTATGCTCACGAAAATGAAATAAGCATATAGGGATGCACATGGTAGACTCTACTTACCTATTTATTTACTTTATAGACTTATAATCTAGCTAGGACTTAATCTACTGCATCATTTAGCTTAATCCAAAACCTACATATTGACAAAAAAGCCAACATGTTGGGCAAAGTTGCTTAGTAGTGTATTCTTCATATATGAATTTAGGTAGTGTATTGCTTATACTCAATTTTCATAGTTCTACTTAAATGTCATAATTAATTCTCTTTTTTTAAGTTGATTATCTCTTGCACATATAACTATTATTGCTATTTTTTTTAATAAGTCTCATTTATTACTTAAGAGATTTTGTTTACCTATTATTATTAATATTTGTCTATGTTCTCATGTCTCTACATGTTATTTGAACATCTCATTATAAATCCCATATAGGAACTACAGCACCTCTATCTTACGCTATTGCCACTATTCATGAATATAATTTTGCTCGTTGCTTTATATTTTATTTTCTATCATGTTTTGTTATTCTTTAAACTAACATATGCTAATTCTTTAGTTTCCATTATTAAACATCTATTTAGTAGTTCCATTTATAAACTTAAATTCTAGTCTTATGTTTTCCAATTTCATATGTGTATTATATACTTTAGTACCATATATATATTATTCTCTAATTTATATAGGCATACTTATAACTATTTTGTATACCTATATTTATTAATTAGTCATTTATGTTGCATGGATAGACATTTGTTTCTCTCTCTAATAGCAACTCATGTACATATTAACATTTACATGTGCCTTTAATTCAATTATGTATTGTATTCTCACATAATTTCTCTTATAATGCCTTACATTTAGAATTTTATCGATAAAATTTTTATTCATATTTCTTCTTGTAACATCTTTTAAGAATTTTTACCCAATTACTTTCCAAATTACGCTTAGAAAGTTGATTTCTTTAACTTATGTCTTCCATATAAATCTCATGGTTTAATATAAATTTCTACTTATTCATATTCCTTCTATATGGTTATAATCTCTATCTCTTTCTTTATTCATGTACATGTATAAAAATAATCATTAATTAAATTCATTCATGATATGCTATTAAATAGCCATATTGTTCATATTTCATTTATAACTTCATCCATTTAAAACTTTAAACTATTGTCTATTAATCATGTTTTCATCTTTATCATATTTTATGTAAGTTTAATTTAATCTACTCATGCTGATCCTATTCCATGTAATTTAACTTTTAATTGTAAAATTATGTTTTTTTCTCTTCTTGTTTGCTTTAATCATGTAAGTTTACTTTTAATACCTTTATTTATTTCTCATGTCCATTTAAGTTAATTTTTCCATGATAATCCTATAACAATTATCCACACTATGATAACGGGAAATGTGTGACATTGTCATGGCTCATGACAATAAGGATTGTTAGGAGTTGCCACTCAGTGCTAATCGAGAACCAACAAACTTAGTGACAAAGTTTTAACCTAAGATAAGGACAAAGCTATTAAGTTCCAAAGAACTGGATTCGTGGTAACACTTGATATTCATTATGTCTAGTAATGAGCATGCAATCTTCATATTAACAAGTGAAACCATACTCTTTAATACAAAATGTAATTGCTAAGATCTAAATTCACATCAAGCATATAAACAATATAATTTTAGGAAAATAAACTATAAAATTAGAATAAAATGTGTTATAGAATTAATTTAACTACTTTAATGTGTAATATAATTCTCCTATAATCATCTTATTATTCTCATATAAAGTGGGAAATGTGTTTATCATTTGAAAACATGATTTAAACTACTTCTACAATGCAAAATTATGTAAACAAAGACTAAAAGCAAATTTATTATACTTTTTTATGAGAAAACTAATTTTATGCATAAAAAACTACATACATGATGAAAACATACTTTTAATGATATACAAAACAAGTTATGGCCCTTAGGACTTACAAGTAAAGAAGCTTTAAGCTTAGGAATGAATTACTCATAAAAGAATATTGACTTGATAGGTTGACTCTCCTCTTGGATCGAATAACTTTTAAAGATTCATAATATTTTGAATTGATTGAAAATGTTGCTTACTACTCAATAACTTTTTAGAGCTCTTAAAGATTTTAAGAAAATACTTGACCTCAGCAAATTCTTAATTTATATACTTGATTGATGATTCCTGATGAATTTTAATGAGTTATTTTGAGTGTTGGTTTATAGGGTATTTATAGGTGTTGATCCTAGGGAGTTCTATTCACTTTTTTTCAATGATTTTCTAATGTTTTAGGTCGATCAAAATGTTACCATTTAGTTTAACCTAATTTTTAGGTTTTTTTTACTTAGTTTTTAGTGTAAGATTCTATAATTCTTATCAGGTTTTTTGAAGATATAGTCACACGACTATTCAAAACAATCGCATAATTGTCCTTTCAAGAAATTATGACTTTAGGTGTTTCTTTTGAAGAATTGTTCTCTTGTTCTTCCTATTTTTTCTTTTTATAGAATTTGTCATAAGTCCTTTTTTGTATCCTCTCTTTTCTCCTAGAGAGTTAATGCCTATTTTCCTTTAAGTGTGGTTTTCCCTTCTTTCAGTATTTCTTTTATGGCAATCATCCATTTACTTAATCTATGACTCTGGTTATCATCATGGGTTTTTTTGGGAATCAAAAGCCAATGCTTATAGTTACACCTCTTTTAATGAAATTTGCAACATATGTAAGTGTGATACAGATTTTTTTGAAGGCTTTTTGATGTAATGCATGTATAAGGTGAAGTTATAAACACTTACTTATGTCTTTACCTAGAGTTTTGATGCTTTGTCCTATGCCTTGAACTATGCTGACAGTTTACCCTTTATCTCAAATTATGTTGATGGTTTGTCTTCTATCTTGGACTATGTTGACAATTTGTCCACCATATGGAATTGTGTTGATAGTTTGTCCTCCATCTTAAACTATTTTGGTTTGTCCAAAATCTTGGACTATGTTGACAATATCTCCTTTATCTCAAACTATGTTGAGATATTAGAGATTTGTCCTATGCCTTGGACTGTGACTAAAATATTGGTGATTTATTTTATGTATTGGATTATGACTAAGACAATGGTGATTTGTCCTATCCCTTGGACTTTGACTGAGATATTGGCTATTTGTCCTATGCCTTGAATTGTGTTTATGCACTTTTTACGCTTGAAGGGTATTTTGGCCTTTTCACTTCTTTTAGTCAATTTTTCCTATAGAAGCTAAATATCATGGTTTCATTTGTATAATATTGCTCTTAAATTTATTTTAGATATATGTTTCCAATTTGGTGTTTTCTAATTCTGGGCTATATAAAGGTGAAAGTCTCATTTCCTCCTTACTTCTTCATTTTCATAACTTTCTTACCAAGCTTTTAGCTTTGCTTCCTTTATTCTCCTTAAATGGCAAGAACACTTAATCATCCCAATTTTAGCTTTTAGGACCCATTAGTCTAGGCAAAACCTCTCGAAGGTCTTATATTTTTTAGGATGGTGTCAATATACTATGGGATTAGCTATCTCATTTATCTTCTTCAGCCATAAAATATTTAAGTCAACAAAAAATCATTTTTTCCTTTTTTTTTGCTTTATTTCAGGAATAAATTTGAAATGTTAAGTTAAAACCACTAGGATTGATCTTATGTTTGAGAACTCGAATTAATTAGATTCATTTTAGGCTTTAAAATTCAAATATAAACTAAAAGATTGCAAATAGTCACATTTTATGTTAGATTTCCATAGTATAGTCATGTGGCTATTTGTTGCCATTATTCGATGGTTGATGGGTCACTACTATCATGTGATTGTATGCTATAGTCATGCAACTATAGGTAAAATTAGCAATTGTACTCTATAACTAGTGAGGTCCCCTTTTTTTGTTATTATATTTTGAGCCCTCTTATTTTTCTCTTTTGTTGGGCACTGCAAGTTATAAAAAGGCTAATAATCTTTCAAGTATCATCTCCTTTTTTCTAGATTCTACCTTAATATGTAAAAGACAAGGTCAATTCTACTATCTTTACATCTCTTGTTTCTTCTCTTCCTCAAAACATTAGGAGAAGGAACATGTGCAAATATAGGGCCTTAGCTGAGAGATGGTTTTATTAGATGTATGCCCTAAAGGTTATGTAATACGGTTATATTCATATGTTTAAACCTTGTGAATTAATGTAGAAGGCATTTCTCTTTATATCATAGTACTTTTATATATTACTTATAATTGTTTATAATGTCTTAAACCATGTTATTAAGTCCCTAGTATAAAATCACATTGTAGAGGAAATCATGAAGTGTTCATGATGTGAGATTCTTATTGCATGTAAATGTATATACCTAAATATTCCTAATCATAGTATTAACAAGATGGGACATTGTTAATGTGGATAAATCAGTATATGTTATACTTCTTAATTAGATTATGCAGTAGTTCTCACAAGCTATAAGCATAGAGATGCTTAAAGTTAACATGTGGATGCTTACTTAGGAAATAAGTACATCGGAGACCCATTGTGAGATCTTCACGTGGATACTTAATCTATGTCAGTGAAAGTTTCTCATCATATTAGTGGTACAAGTATCCTTAATATTGAGATCACTATCTTAAATATGGAGTGACATACTTTGACTCCAAACATTTTACTTCAAACAAAAAGTATACATAGTGAGGTGCTTGGGTATGGCATGACATATTTGAAGATCAGGTAGTAATCAACAAAGGATTCACCACCCCAGATTATAGCGGGGAGTTTATCTCATAGTTCTAATGAGTAATATTTATTCAGGAATCTTTAGCCAAAGTAAGATGCCATGTGTGAATGGGATTCAAAAAGAGCATTTTTGAAATAAAGGTGAAATTATTAGAATAATATTTCTAGGGCTTAATTAGACATACTTAGTTAAGCTTTGAGTTGACATAAGTCTATACTCTAAACTGGATGGGATAAAAGATGGTGAAAGGAGTTTTATTGCACTGTAACTATATATGGAAGGATTAAGTCAAACCACTTGACTTTCTATCACTTGGGTAGTCATGATGCATGG